>CAUYRH010035364.1:0-11586 GCA_963574655.1 Perodicticus potto | reverse complement strand
GCGGGGGGGGGGGGGGCTGGGGGTGGGGGGGGGGGGTGGGGCGGGGGGGGGGGGTGGGGCGGGGGCGGGGGTGTCGGGGGCGGGGGGGCCCTTGGGGGGGCGGGGCGGGGGGGAGCGGGGGAGCAGGGGCCTCCGCCAGCGGCGGGGCTGGGAGCTGCGCCCGGACCGGACTGCGCCCCCGGGCTCCACAGCAGGAGGCACGCGCTGGGAGGGGGACGCAGCGTCCACACCAGGCGCCCCTGCAGCGGGGTGGCGGTGCATGGGGATGTTCAGGACACACTGAACATCCGTCTGCAGAGTGCGGGTCTGAAGGGTGGGTTGGAGGAGTACCGGGGCCTCTTCAGAGGCGACAGCGCCGGGTCTCACGCCGTCGTACCTGGGGGCTGGAGCTGTCCCTTTGGTATTGGGGGTGGGGGGCTGTGGCGGCACCTGTCCAGCCCTTCCTGCCAGTGCCCTGGTCATGCCTGGCCCGGGCAGGACATGACAGGTGCTGCCTACTCAGAGCTCTCTTCGTGCCCCGCGTGGACATGTCTTGTGGGGTCACACTGGGTTTCCAACACCGTGGGGTTCAGGGAGTGCTGTGGGGCTCAATTTATAGGCCAGGGAGCTGAGCGCAGAGGAGCACGGTGACCTGTCCAGGGTCATACCACCCAGAAGAGGCTGAGCCAGAAGTCCGAACTGTTGTCCACCAGCACCTGTGAGTGTGAACCCCACACCTCTGGTGTGTGGGCACAGCCTAAGTGAGCAGAGACTGAGTTAGCCGCTAACCACACCCCACTCCGCATGCTATTGGCTGCAGGGTCGAGCTGGCTGCCTTTTCTCTCAGCCCAGCGCCATGTACCTGTAAGAGAGGGCAGAGGTGTGGGCTCACAAGCAGAGAGCTGGGGGTCATCTTGTCACCTGCCCCATGTCACACCATCTCAAAGGACACAGGCCTCTCCAGACAGTGCCTGCCAGGCTCCTGGGGCCCTCTGCCCTCTGACGGCAGGTCCATCACTGCTCCAGTGTGTCGCTAGCACCCCAGGAAACAGTCACCAAACCCTCCAGGAATCCCCAGCCTGCCCCACACAGCACAGAATGCTTCAGAATTCCCTGACACACCAGGGAAAGCCTGCTGAGAGTTCGCTGGTTCAGTGACGACCCCCCAGATTGCCTTCCAAGATTTCAGGGTCTCTGAGTCCACCTTTTGGGTCCAGCCAGCTGCCCAGCAGAGCAAGACCTGAGAGGAAGGAGTAGGAGGACGGTGGAGGACCACAGGGCTTCAGGCCCACGGCGGGTAGGAAGATCGTGCCCTCAGGGTGCAGGCCCTGCCTCACAGCGTGTTCTCCCAGTCCCTGCAGGCCCCAGCTGTGGGCTGTGTGTCAGAGTGGCGTTGGCAGCCTCGGTCAGGGCACACTCCCCCATCCCACCTCACCCCCAAAGGCTGGCTCTCTGGAGGGCAGGTGAGAGCCAGGCCAGAGTAAAGCAGCCACCCCCAGGCCTGTCACTCCCCCAGGGCCTAGCCTTCCCCGGGCAGTGACCCCCCTGACAAGGTCACCATGCCTGCCTGGCCCCAGCTGCAGCCTGGCTGTGAGCAGGGCTAAAAACAGCCCCAGCCACTCCCAGCCAGCCTGGGAGCCCAGTCCAGTGGGGGTGTAGCTCTGCCCGAGGCCACATGTGTGTGGGTGGGTCTCAGCTCTTCCCCATGACTCTCCCTCTGTCCCTGAGCCCAGGCAACATCTGACCGGGCATTCTTGACCTTCTGGCTGCCCGGCGGTGGCTGGTGAAAGTTACAGACCCCTGCTCAGAGTGATGTTTAATGCATAAAATAAAATGCACACAGTCACAAAGGAAATGCATCACGCTGATGTTGCTAATGGCTGCAAGCTGAATGTTCAATGTAAGGAATTGCTTGCCTTTTTGTTGACACCTCACTTGGGAATCTGTCTGTCCTGTGTGTACCTCTGTTCCCCTGTGGGCCCCACCTTTTCTGAGCCAGTTGGTCTCTCCTACCTCCCCCTCGGGAAGCCTCCCCAGGTCTGCCCAGCCCACACTCATCAGCTACCCCCCATCGGAGCCTGGCCGTTGGGACCCCTGGAGACGGCAGGAGTGAGTGGTGGGCAGAGTACTGGGGAGAGCCATGAGCAGAGGGGGCTGGGTTAAGGAACAGGCCTGGCTGCCCCTGGCCTAAAAGACTGCTGACAGGAGGCAGCTGGCTTCCAGTGACAGGCAGCCTGGGTGGTGGCACCTGTCATCATCGTTGCCCTCCTGCTGAGCCCAGTGAAGTGTCTGCCTGGGAGGAGCCACAGGCCCTCCCCAGTCACTGGAATCTGCAGGGCTGAGACCTACGGTAGGGGGCTGAGGCCAGAAAGCACCACGCACCAAGGGTCCCTCCTGGATGGATGGCTGTCCTGGTTCACCCCCTCCACAGGCCCAAGCCCTCTGGGCGAGGGGAACCTCAAGCCCTTGGAACCTCCCGCTGGATGGGTGGCAGGCGACTGGAACCCTCCCGAGCCTGTCTCTCTGTCTCAGACCAGGCTGCTGTGCTGTCTGCCAGGAGCAGGAATTGGACCACTGTGTGTGTGTGTGTGGTCAGGAGCCATGACGTCCTTCCCTGTCTCCCACCAGGAAGTGGGGTGTTCCCTCATGTTCCCTTCTGCTACGCCTTTTTGTTCAGAAGAACTTGTTTTTTTTTTAAAGTGAGTTCTTAATCTCACCAAGACTTTATACTCAAAATATCCAAGAGGTAAGTGAAGATTCTCATCACCGGAGGGTCCACAGTTAGGGTCACATGTTCCTATTGTTTCCAGTTTGTAGAGATCCCTTTCTTATTCTTTATAATTCTTTTCACTTAGCAAAGCACTTCCATGGCTCCAGAGGAAACATTGCCCCATGAGATCCAGGCCACCCCTTACTCCCCCACGAGAGCACACGTGTGTCTGTGTACTGTCCCCCAAGAATGTCTCAAAACACTGCCCTGCCCCCCCCCATGGTTCCCACAGCACCCTGTCTGCAAGTCCCTGCACCCTGGCACTGAAGCGTCCCTGGCTCTGTCACACTCCACATGCGACTGAGCAGAATTTGATCCAGCAGTTGCCCCAGGTGGCTGCTGGAAGTTCCCAGGTGTTGCTGTCGCTGTGAGTAACCACAGTGAGCAGCCTTGTACACTGTCACTGGCAGATTCATGAAGGTGGCATCCCGGCCAGCTATCTCGCTCCAGAGAAACTGCATCGCTTTGCGTTCCAGCCTTCTCTCCATAGCCAAGAGTGAGTTGCCAGATCTCTGCCCTTTTGCACATCTGATAATGATGTGGTGTCTTACGCTTTACTCTTCTCTCATACGAGCAAGACTGGGGCACCTTTCCACGGGCTAAGGGGCAGCTCCGCCTTCCCTTTACAAACTGTGGGTTGCTATCTCCAGCCTATTTTCCTATAGATCTTTGGACGTTTTCTTCATTTTTAGAAACGTTTTGAATATCAGGGATATTACCCTGGCATCTGTGACATTAGTTGAAAATATTTTATTATATGTCTTTTGGCTTTGATTGTGGGGTATTTTCCATGGAAAAGTAGTGATTTTATGGAGACAAACTCATTCACTGCCTAATTGCTCCGAGATCTCGGTTTGTAGTCACAGAGACTTTTCCCTGTCCCGGGCTGTGAAGGAAGTCCCCTCCCGGTTTATTTCCTAGCACTTCACAGCTGTGTCTCTGACTCACTTGGCACCCACCTCCAGGAGTGGGTCCAATTTTATCTTCTCCCATATGGCCATGCAGTTGTCCCCAGCCTGCCGTAATGGGGATCGTCTCCTCCCCACTCACTTGAGGTGCCGCCGTGATCACATCCCACTGCCTGTGGGTCTATTTCGGGACATTCCACTCTATCCCACTGGCCTGGCGTCTACGCGCGCTGACGCCGCACGACTATGATGGCAGCAGCTCTGTCTGGTCCACTGTACCTGCTGCCTCCCACGCTTTCCCAGGGATGGCCCGCTGTCCCACTTCCATAGTCATCCCTGTGAGAGAAAACATCCCCAGGCCTGGCACGCTTGGCAGATGTCAAGTCTCTTTATGCTTCCAGACTCCATGTCTAGAAAACTCATGCCCAGAGCCCCTGTGCTAATGTCCCCTTTTGTCGGGGTCACAAAGCTCCAGGCACACTGGCCCTTGCTCTGCCCTCCAGCAGACCCAGCTCATCCTCACCTTCGGCCTCTCAAGTTGGCGCCTCTGTCTGGACCCCCCACCTCCCTAAGACCTTCTCACCCAGGGCTCCTCCTCCCCGGCCCTTGGTCCAAACAGTACCTCCCTGAGAAGGCACCCTGGCTCCAGACCTGCTTCCTCCTTTAACTCTGTTTTATTTTCCTTGTGGTGACTATCCACATCTAAAATAGTTGTTCATGTTTATTTAATGCCATATGCACTAGAAAGTAAGATCTATGAGAGAAGGCACTTAATTCGTCTATTTCTGTGATGAGTCCTCAGCATCAAGAGCAACGTGGGGGGGTGGCTGGATGGATGGAGGGAGGGACAGTGGGTGGATGGACGGACAGACAGATGGATAGAGGAGTGGATGGACTGATTGGAGGGCAGATGGATGAATGGAAGGATGGGAAGACAGATGGATAGGCAGATAAGTGAGTGGATGGGCAGATGGATAAATGGCGGGATGGATGGATGGGTGGACAGATGAAGCGATGAGTGGGTGGCTGGGCAGATGGAAGGAGGGACAATGGGTGAATGGACGGACAGACAGATGGATAGAGGAGTGGATGGACTGATTGAAGGGCAGATGGATGAATGGAAGGATGGGAAGATGGATGGATAGGCAGATAAGTGAGTGGATGGGCAGATGGATAAATGGCGGGATGGATGGATGGATGGGTGGACAGATGAAGAGATGAGTGGGTGGCTGGGCAGATGGAGGGATGGAAGGATGGGAAGACGGATGGATAGACAGATAAGTGAGTGGATGGGCAGATGGATAAATGGCGGGATGGATGGATAGGTGGGTGGACAGATGAAGAGATGAGTGGGTGGCTGGGCAGATGGAGGGATGGATTAGTAGTCTGGTGACTAGATCAGTGGTCTGATGGATGAAACCTTCTCTGGCCTCCCCAGTCAGAGCTGGTCACCCCTTCCTCTGTGCTCCCAGGGTCCTCTGAACATCTATCATAACCTGTGAAAGACACTTGGCACCTGTCCACACCTACTACTTGGCTGTGAGTTCTGCAAAGACAAAGCCATGTCGGATTGTCTCTGTCCCCAGCCAGAGGAGGTGGGCAGTAATAAACACAGGTGACCGGTGATAAAGCTGGAGTGTCACATCTCAGGGAACATTGCAATTCGAGGCATTGCAGGATTCAGTGTGCTTAGGAAACTTCCAGGTGATGTGCGGAACTCCAGGGCCAGATGTCTAGTTGGCCACGCTCTCTGGAGCCTGAGCACCAGTGTCCTTTTACAAGCCCTGAGATTTCCTCTCACAGTGCCTTTGGAAGGGGAGCATGTGCTGCCGACTCCGTGAGGTTCTGCTGTTACCCTTCCGATCCTGACACCCACCGGCTGCTAGATGCCTCCTCCTCTCTAGAAAAAAGGAGAACAGGGCCGAGTGGGTAAGCAGGTCTGGGCTTCATGGGCTCAGGCACTGTGGAATTTGAGGCCACAGTGCACTGATCTGTGATGCCCACTCTTAGAGCTGCGGTGAGGACTAAATGAGCTGCTTGTAGGATACATTTTTAATGACTTGAGATATGATTCACATGCTGCACATCTCACCCATTTACAGTGTACAAGGCATGGTTTTCAGTGTATTCACGATTGTGCCGGTCACGCTGTGACTCTGTGTTTACCATTTTGAAGAACTGCCAGACTGGCTTCCAAAGCAGCTGGGCCATTTCCCATTCCCACCAGTACACAAATAGCCAGCTTATCCACTTCCCAGTCAACACTAGTCACTGTCTGTCCTCTGTACCATGTTATCCTGCTGCGTCTGAAGCCTTTTATTTTATTTTATTTTATTCTATGGTTTTTATTGAGACAGAGTCTCACTATGTTGCCCTTGGTAGAGTGCCGTGGCATCACAGCTCACAGCAACCTCCAACTCTTGGGCTTAAGCTATTCCCTTGCCTCCGCCTCCCAAGTAGCTGGGACTACAGGCGCCTGCCACAATGCCCAGCTATTTTTTTTTGTTGCAGTTGTCATTGTTGTTTAGCAGGCCCAGGCAGGGCTCCAACCTGCCACCCTCGGTGTATGTGGCCAGTACCCTACCTACTGAGTACGGGCGCCGCCCCCACTACCATATTTTTTTTAACTCCAAGTAATACACATTAACACAGTAGTAGATTGTTGGATTGAATGATACTACATGTTCTCATGTGTAAGTGGAAGATAAATAATGAGTACACGTGAACATGAAGTGTAGAATAATGGACATTGGAGACTCAGAGGATAGGAAGGTAGGGACAGGGAGAGAGATGAGAAATTACTTAATGGGCACAATGTACATTATTCAGGTGATGGTTACACTAAAAGGCTAGACTTCAATGCTGCACAATATATCCACGTAGAAAAACTGCACTTGTACTACTGAAAATTATAAAAATAAAATAAAATAGGGTGCTGCCTATGGCTCAGTGGGTGGGGAGCTGGTGCCATATACCAAGGGTGGCGGGTTCAAACCCACCCCGGGCCAAACTGCAACAAAACATAGTCAGGCATTATGGCGGGCGCCTGTAGTCCCAGCTACTCAGGAGGATGAGGCAAGAGAATCGCCTAAGCCCAGGAGTTGGAGGTTGCTGTGAGCTGTGTGACACCACGGCACTCTAATGAGGGCGATAAAGTGAGACTCGGTCTCTACAAAAAAATAAAATAAAATAGGCCAGGCATGGTGGCTCATTCCTGTAATCACAGCCCCCTGGGAGGCCAAGGCAGGAGGATCACATGAGCTCAGGAATTCCAGACCATCATGAGCATGGGTGAGACCCCCATCTCTACTAAAAATAGAAAAATAAGCTGGGCACTCTGGCAGGTGCCTATAGTCCTAGCTACCGAGGAGGCCGAGGCAGGAGGATCACTTGAGCCCAGGAATTAGAGGTTGGTGTGAGTTAGGCTTATGCCAGGGCACCCTAGCCTAAGCAAGAGAGTGAGATTCTGTCTAAATAAATAAATAAATAAAATGTGATATTGATGGTTTTTAATGTGAAAAACTAAAATCTGGGGCTAAAATGTTGGTTTCTGAAGTCTATTGATAGTAAGACTCATATTGAAGAACTATTATATATTTGCAGCAGTAATTTACTAAGTACATTTTTTAATAGTTCAGGAGCTCTCATGATATATTTATTTATTTATTTATTTATTTATTTATTTATTTATTTATTTATTTTTGAGACAGAGTCTCACTTTGTCACCCTTGGTAGAGTGCCGTGGCATCACAGCTCACAGCAATCTTGGGCTTCAGTGATTCTCTTGCCTCAGCCTCCCAAGTAGCTGGAACTACAGGCACCCATCACAACACTAACTAATTTTCTGTTGTAGTTGTCATTGTTGCTTAGCAGGCCTGGGCTGGGTTCGAACCCGCCAGCCTGGGTGTATGTGGCCAGTGTCGTCGTAACCACTGTGCTATGGACACCGAGTCATCTCGTGATATATTTAATTTTGAGAAAGTAGCTTCCCCAAATTAAAATTTATTAAGAACTACTTAACACCTACAATATCAAAGGGCAGACTGTCATACTACTGGACAACAAATACATGAAAAAATATTCATCATCCCTAATCATGAGAGAAATGCAAATCAAAACCACTCTGAGACATCATCTAACCCCATTGAGAATAGCCCATATCACAAAGTCCCAAAGCTGCAGATGCTGGCATGGATGTGGAGAAAAGGGAACGCTTTTGCACTGCTGGTACGGTTGCAAACTAATACAACCTCTATGGAAAAAAATATGGAGAATCTTCAAAGAACTCAAATTACACCTCCTATTTGATCCTGCAATCTCATTACTAGTATCTACCCAGAAGAAAAAAAATCATTTTACTCTAAGGACATTTGCACTAGAATGTTATAGCAGCTCAATTCACAGTTGCCAAGACATGGAAGCAACCCAAGTGCCCATCAACCTATGAATGGATTAACAAACTGTGGTATATGTATTCCGGGAAATACTATGCAGCCGTGAAAAAGATGGAGGCTTTACATCTTTTTGTATTAACTTGGATGGAGCTGGAGAACATTATCTTTAGTAAAGTATTATTACATGAATGGAAAAGCAAGTAACCAATGTAGTCAATGATAATATGAAACCAATATATAAACAACTACAGGCCCACACAAAAGGAAAACACAAGTATATTCTAGTGAAGGGGAGGGAAGTGGTGGGAAAGGGGAAAAGGGAAGAGGGAAGGTGAATGGCAAGTTCTCACCTAATGTGCACAATGTTAGGCTATACACCACACCCCTGGGTGAAGGGCTCAACTGCAACTCAAACTTTACCTTAGAAATGGAAACAATGGGGCAGTGCCTGTGGCTCGAAGGAGTAGGGTGCCAGCCCCATATGCTGGAGGTGGTGGGTTCAAACCCAGCCCTGGCCAAAAACTGCAAAAAAAATAATAATAATAAAATAAAATTAAAAAAGAAATGTAAACAATGTAACCTAGACATTTGTATCCTCATATTAATCTGAAATTTAAAAATGAATTATTCAAGAATAAAAAAATTAAATGAAAGTAATCTTGATATAGCTTGACCAATAGCTATGGGGTCAGTGGTGGTGGCTTGTAATAAATATTAAATACATAAATACTGTAAAAAAAAGTGACTACTCAATAGAAATAGATCAAGTAAGCATTGAAACTGGCATAAAGATGTTTGTTTTGAGTAAAGCAAGATGTGAAACTATTTTATAATAAGTTATCATATCCTGTTATATGGTTCTGGGGTCCTAATTCTTGTGATTTAAGTTTTGAATTGTCTATACTTTTGCATTCAATATTTGATTTGTATAATTTATACAGGATGAATTTATGAGTTTTATAATCATTCTTTTTGGAAAATAAAGAGATATTAATTAATTTATTTTTACTTAAGGAACAGTTAAGGCTTTTTGTTTGTTATTTGTCTTCACAAAGGAATAATATGACCTACCAGCAGCTGTGTTTGAAACAGATGTTTTATTTGGCTTGTATGATTCCACACACTTTTCCTTTGATCTCACCAGTTTATATATGTCTCTCTCTCTTTTTTTTTGAGACAGAGTTCCACTTAGTAACCCTCGGTAGAGTGCCATAGCAAGTCACAGCTCACAGCAACCTCCAACTCCATGGGCTTAGGTGATTCTCTTGCTTCAGCCTCCCAAGTAGCTGGGACTACAGGCGCCTGCCACAACGCCCAGCTATTTTTTTGTTGTAGTTTGCCCAGGGCTGGGTTTGAACCCACCACCCTCGGTATATGGGGCCGGCACCCTACCGACTGAGCCACAGGTGCCGCCCTTATATGTCTCTTTACCAATTCCTCCTCTTCTTCCAGATTGTTAAATATTAAAATTCCCCAGAGCTCAGGCTTTGGGCCACTTCTCTTTGCTATCTAAATTTATTTCCTAGGTGATTTCATCCAATTTCATGGCTGTAAATTCCCAGCCTTGACCTCTACTTTGAACTCCAGACTCATATTTCAACTGCCTACTCACCATCTCCTCTTACGTTTCAAACTCAACGTGACCCAAATCAAGCACCTAACCCTTTCTTCCCACACACACGTTAAGCCAGTTCTTCCTAAATGAACTGAGAGGTGAAGGGGCTGGATTGATCTATGTGAATATTGAAATCATCAAGTCTAAAAACCGTCGAGTCATCCTCAACTTCCTCTTCTTCTCTTACACCTGGTATCTAGGCAACCAACAAATCCTGTCAGCTCTACACAAGTCCAGAACCCATCCTCCTCTCCTCTCCTCTGCTACCATCCTGGTCTAAGGGGACACTGCCCCTCACCTGGATCACCACCAAGAACACTTCACCTAGGATTCCTACTTCTATTCTTTCCTTTATACACTATCTTCTTTACACAGGGCCAGAGTAATTATTTTTTTTTGCTTTGAAATCTAAAGTCTTTATTTTTTTTAATTTTAGATTAACATAAGAGTACATGTGATTAGGTTATATAGTTTGTATTTGTAAGGTTAAAGTCTGAGCTGTAGCTGTGTCCTTCACCCAGGAAGTGTGCCATACACCTATGCATTGTACCTGTTCAGTTGCAGCCCATTGAATCCCTTTTTCCCCTCCTCTCAACTTGAATCCAACTGAGTTTTTCTCTGGAGTGAGCCCATAGTTATTAATTTACTAGTTTCAATTTAGGACCAAGTACATATGATGGCTATCTTTCCATTCCTATGATACGTCACTTAGGAAGACGTTCTCCAAGTCCATCCAGGTTGCTACAAAAGATGCAAAATCTGGTGGTGCCTGTAGCTCAGTTGTTACGGTGCCAGCCACATACACCAAGGCCGTCAGGTTCGAACCCAGCCCAGGCCAGGTAAACAACAATGACAATGGCAATGAAAAATAACCGTGTATTGTGGGCAGCATCTATAGTCCCAGCTACTTGAGAGGCTAAAGCAAGAGAATAGCTTAAGCCCAAGAGTTAGAGGTTGCTGTGAGCTGTGATACCACAGCACTCTACCCAGGGTGACAGCTTGAGACTCTCTCAAAAAAATATGCAAAAATCTCCCTCTTTTCATGGCTGAATAGTATTCCATGCTACACATATACCACAGTTAAT
Source organism: Perodicticus potto (assembly GCA_963574655.1). Lineage (NCBI taxonomy): Eukaryota > Metazoa > Chordata > Mammalia > Primates > Lorisidae > Perodicticus > Perodicticus potto. The sequence goes on along the minus strand of CAUYRH010035364.1, from coordinate 835 downwards.
TAATCCATTCACGTGTTGAAAGACACTTGGGTTGGTTCCACATATTTGAGATTATAAACTGAACTGCTATAAACACTCAAGTGCAAATATCCTTGTGGCAAAATGTCCTTTTCTCTTTTGGGTACATACTTAGTAATGGGATAGCAGGGTCAAATGGCAGGTTTACTTTTAGTTCTTTGAAGAATCTCCATACTACTTCCTATAGAGGGTATACTAGTTTGCAATCCCACTAACTGTGCATGAGTGTTCCTTTCTCTCTGCACCCATGCCAAGGCCCCAATGGCAATCATGGCAGCAACAAAAATAAACAAATGAGGCCTAATCAAGTTAAAAAGTTTCTGCATAGCAAAGATCACAGTCAGCAAAGCAAAGAAACAACCTTCAGAATGGGAGAAGATATTTACATGCTACAAATCTGACAAAGGGCTAATTAGTAGATTCTACAAAGAACTCAAGCAAATAAATAAGAAAAGATCAAACAACCCCGTTAAAATATGGGCAAGAGATATTAACAGAAACTTTTGCAAGGAGGACAGAAGAATGGCTCATGGACATGAAAAAATGCTCATCATCCCTAATCATCAGAGAAATGCAAATCAAAACCACTTTGAGATATTAGCTAACTCTAGTGAGAATGTCCCACATCACAGAGTAATTCTTTTAAAATATAAACGAGGTCCCCCCTTCTATCATCGCCCGATTCAGCAGGAAGCAGTTAGATCGAGTCTTCGCCCCTTTTCCCTAACAGCAGTTAGGGTTTCTACTCGGAGAGGGAGAATTGATGCAGGACATCTGGCGCCCTAGCCAGCTCAGCGGAGCTGGCGGACCTGCCGCC
>CAUYRH010035363.1:0-12688 GCA_963574655.1 Perodicticus potto | reverse complement strand
TTTGTTTTTTTTTTTGTGGAGACAGAGTCTCACTCTATCGCCCTCCGTAGAGTGCTGTGGAGTCACAGCTCACAGCAACCTCCACCTCTTAGGCTTGAGCAATTCTCTTGCCTCAGCCTCCCAGGTAGCTGGGACTACAGGTGCCCGCCATAGCGCCCAGCTAATTTTTGGTGCAGTTCGGCCGGGGCCGGGTTTGAACCCGCCACCCTCGGTATATGGGGCCGGCGCCCTGCTCACTGAGCCACAGGTGCTGCCCTAGCCTGAGTTTTTGTATCCAGTCAGCCAACCTGTGCCTAATGTCCACTGGACTTTGGAAAAACTTGATATGCAAAATTCTACCAGGCTTATCAATATTCTCTATTAATGCGAATGGCTTAAATTGTCCTCTAAAGAGGCACAGGTTGGCCTGAGTTTTTGTATCCAGTCAGCCAACCTGTGCCTCTTTAGAGGACAATTTAAACCATTCGCATTAATAGAGAATATTGATAAGCCTGGTAGAATTTTGGGTATCGAGTTTTTCCAAAGCGCAGTGGACATTTTTAATCCTTTCGCCACTATGGAGGTTGGAATTTGATCAAAACTTTCTGAATGAGTTTGCTTTGGTGGTGGTAGAGGATTGCACTGGTCATTATGGAGGATAGGGCTGAGAATATCCTGGAGAGCTGGCTTAGTTATGGCAAATTTCTTCAACATGTGAATGTCATTAAAGTATTTAATTTCTCCATCATAAATGAAACTCAGGTTAGCTGGATACAGGATCCTGGGCTGAAAGTTATTTTGTTTTAGGAGATTAAAAGTCGATGACCACCCTCTTCTAGCCTGAAAGGTTTCAGCAGAGAAATCTGCAGTTATTCTAATATTCTTCCCCTTGTAGGTTATGGTTTTCTTCCATCTGGCTGCTTTCAGAACTTGCTCCTTCATATTAACTTTGGTGAATTATGTGTCTGAGAGATGTCTTATTTGGGTTGAGTCATGCTGGGGTTCTAAAACTGTCTGCTATCTGAATTTCAGAATCTCTTCGGGTGTCTGGGACATTCTCCTAGATTATCTCATGGAGTAGTGCATCTGTGCCTTTTGAAGCAACTTCATTGCCTTTAGGAATTCTTATAAGGCGAATATTAATTTTCTTTGAATTATCCCCAAGCTCTCTGAGAGAATGATCTGTTTTTGCTCTTCACTTCTCATCCTCTTTGAGCATTTGGGAGCGTTCAAAAGATTTGTCTTCAATGTCAGAGATTCTTTCTTCTCCCTGCTCCATTATGTTACTGAGGGATTCTACTGTATTTATCAGATGTTTTAGGGCTGCCAAGTTCTTGCCTCAATGTGTCAAAATCTTTGGTGATTTTGTCTTTGAAGTCATTGAATTCTTGAGACAATTTTTGAAGTGTTCTTTGAATATGTAATTCCAACTTTACCTCCATTATATTAATTTTATTTGCAATCTAAATTCTGAGTACGATTTCTAAATCTCAGCCATTTGTTTATGAATGGGATGTTCTGCTGTGTCGCCATGTCGTTCCTTAGGGGAGTTGATCTACTCTGGTTATTCATGTTGCTGGAGTTTTTCCGCTGATTCTGCCCCATGATTATTTTACACCATTTGGCTAGATGAGCAGTTAAGGTGAATTGGGTTGGGGGCTCCAGGAGTAGTGATTAACCAGCCCTTTGCCCAAGAGCTGGGACTGGTGTCTGTACCTTTTCCTGTAGAGCTTTGAAAAGGACCCATACAGTGCTACGGGCTGAGATACTGGGGACCTCTTGGTGTGGTGGGGCTAAGTGGCTCTGTCTTGTTTTCAGCTGGTCTCTGTCCAATCCTAGTGAATCAGTAACTCTGGGTTGAAGTCTCAACTGTGGAGAAATACCAGCCACTAAGTCACCTCGCCCCCTCACGGGCAACAACTGGAAAAGGAAAATCCAACCTTCCCACAACCACACACCCAGGGTACCACTTTGGATAGTCCTCAGGTGACTGGCCCAGTTCAAGAGTTCCGAATCAATTGTCCCAGTCAGCAACCAGTCTCAAGTGGGAGAGTCAGAATGTCTCCAGCAACTTAATAGCAGGGGACTGCTAGTAGCTCGAGTATGACTCACTCTAGTGCTCTGTGGAGTCAGAAGGATCCACCCAGCAAATGAATTAGTCCAGGAAGGTTGATGCCTCCTTCCCCACCTTGCACCTCTGACACACCATGTCACTGGTAACCCTGCAGGGCTGTGACCCTGTTCCCTCCAATGAGCAGATCCTCCAGAGGTTTGTGCCTACCTGAGTCACAGGGAGATCTACGTCTCCTCAGCCAGGCCACTGTACTCTGCCACCAGCTGGCAGGAGGAGCTGAAGCCTGACAACCTCGGGTGCTTAATGGAAGCAGGGGCAATTCACTCAGCTCCAACCCTGCCCCTGATTGATGTTGCTGCCACTTATACTCTTGCAGAATTTGCATTTCTGTCCCAGCTATATTCCCCTGCAGGCCAGGCACTATTCTGAGTTCCCAGAAACTGCGACTCAGCTCCACCCTGTGCCACTGCCCAGAGCTGGCATCTCTGTCTCCGCTGCATTGTGTTGGTGCGGGTGTGGTTAGAGCTCACACTCAGCTCTCAGTTCCTGTCTCTCCCTAGGCTGGTGCTGTTGCCCCGCCTGCTTTTGTCTCAGCTATGATCCTTTGGGGACCGGGTGCATCTCAGGGTCACTAAGGTAGCACTTCTGACTCAGCCCCACCTTCAGAGTATGCCGTCTCTGTGTGTGAGTATTCTAGTCTCCCTCCTTTCCACTCCCTGCCCAGGAAGGTACCACCTCAGACATACCCTTTACTCATGGAGCCTGCATTTCCATCCCAGATCTGTTCCACCAGGGCTGCCATTGGATTAGAGGTCCAGCTTTCTCTGGTTGCTGAGAGAGGGAGAGAGTATCTCTCCAAAATATCCCCAGGGGTGTGAGTCCTATTGTTTCCGCCACTGCCACTGCTGTTCTATATAGCGGGGCACCGCTTCTCCCTCTCCCGTATGGCTCCGTCAGCCCATAGTCCTCTCTTTACACCATGCCACAGAATCAGCACAGACCTGCAGTAGCCCATGCCTTATCCACACCTCTTGAGAAAATGCCTAAGAATCTGGACTCCATGGGGAATAGGCTTCCAGACCTCGGGGTCGGAGTGGAGGGGAGTGCTGGGAGTTCAGAATTATAGGTAGAGAATATATACAGTTTTGTGCCTGGTATGAGAGTACCCAGGCACACTAGTGGGTCCTCTCTGGGGAAGGAGTTCTGGTTTTTAGAGGGTCTCTCCCGTGGGATAAAACAGGAGACCTGAATTCTGCTTGCTTGTTTGTAGAAAATACACTACAAGCCGTTCTCATGGGGGAGAGGACTCCCATCCACTTGACGATGGATTTTTTTATCTATTGTTTGTTTCCTTGGGGTTGCAGCTCACCTCAGCAGGGTTGATGTGCATTCTTCAACCTTCTCTCTTGGCTCAGCTCCAAACCATCAGCTTACTTGCTAATCTTCTGTCCTTTAACTCTCCTTCTGGATGGGAGCCTCTGTGGAAAGCTGGCTCGAGTTGGCCATCTTGCCTTTGCCCCCTAATGTATTGTTGTTTGTTTGTTTGTTCATTTGTTTGTTTGTTTGTTTTTTAAAAAGACAGAGTCTCACTCTGCCACCCATGACACCATGGTGTCATGATAGCTCATAGCAACCTCAAACTCTTGGTGAGGTGATCTTGGTGACCTCAAGTGATCTTCTTGCCTCAGATGCCCAGATAATTTTTCCTGTTTTTCATTGAGATAGTCTTGCTCTTGCTTAGGCTGGTCTGCAACTACTGAATTCAATCAATCCACCTGCCTCGGCCTCCTAGAGTGCTAACATTACAGGTGTGACCCACCATGCCTGACCTCCAATGTATTTTTTTATTTCATGTGTTGAATTGTTAGGTTATAAGATTTCCATTTGATTCTTTTTTGTTATATCTATCTCTTTGCTGAAATTCTCACTCATATACTGAATTATTTTTTCTGATTTCTATTGGGAATCAGGAGTCTTGGTTCTCTCATCCCAGTTGACCTGGTTTGATTACTCAGCTGAGCTAAAAAGTTCAACTGAGGCACAGCAGTAATCAAAAGGAAAGTGAGTGGAAACTAAAAATAAAACTGGAGCAGCACAAGCAGTATGAATGGAAAGAGAAAGTAACCTGCTCAAGTTTCAGTGTAACAAAGAGAAGTTTTATTTAAGAAGAAAGACAAAGCTTAGAGAACTTCCAAAGAGAGTTTGGTCCTTCTCATGAAAGGCATTATTGCCTTTTTCTATTGGTCATGGGTTACCTAGGTTACATCATACCCACATTCTTGTCTCTCTTTCCTGGTGATTGCTGAGTGGTGAAATGTTCTGATGGGGCCTCCATATTTCCTTGTTCAGCAGGGAAGTCTTCCCTTTCATCTACCTTGAAGCCCCTTTCTTAGTATCCCTTCTCAATTTCTTTGTGTTATTTTTCTGTGGTTCTCTTTTATCTTACTGAATTTCTTTACCATAATTACCTTGACCTCTTTTTCTGGCATTTCATAAATTTCTTTTTCATTAGAGCCTGTTGTTGGAGAATGGTTATGATCCTTTGGAAGTGACATATTTGTTACATTTTCTTGTTTCTGGTGTCTTTACATTGAAATATGTGCAAATGATATAATAGCTCCTTCTTCCAATTTTTGAAGTGGCTTTTGTAAAGGAAAACTTTTTGTGAAGATGCATCTGTGGTGATGGTTAGGCAGAGTACTTTAGCTTTGAGTCTGGATGCATGCAGCAGTGTAGTCTCTGTATGATTCCTTCAGTTGTGAACAGCATCACAGATGTCTGAACTGCAGCTTAGACTGCAATTATTAGCAGAGAGTGTGAGGATAGGAATGCCATGTAGGCCAGTCTTCAGAGACTGGTGGTGCGAGAGGCAGGCCAAATGTGCTTGTGGGCATCTTACACGGGACAGTGGGGTCAGCAGCTCCAGATGGGCCAATTCTTGGCCTATGGGTGGCTTACACAGGTGGTGATATGCCATACAGGTAGGTGGCTCCTCAGGTAGCTAGGCAACATGTGTGGCATGGACAATGGTAATAGCAGTAGGACAATAGGGCTCCCACCCTAATGTCAGCAGTGCCTACAATAGGCTGGTGCTGCCTGCAGGTAAGCACAGTGGTGGTGTTGGAAGCAGGTTGGGTGGGCCCATCTGAAGGTCTCTGGGAAGAGTGGATAGTTGCTAGTAACAATGAACTTATGAAGGTGATCTTTATATTCCTGGGTGATATGCTCAGGCACTAGGGGTGTTGTGTCAGGCTAGAAGGAGTTGGCCTCAGGCTCCTTCCTGGTGGTCATGTGGGCACAGGTACCCATAAGCAGGGTGCCTATGCAGTGTGCAGGGTGGAATGACCCCTGGGAGTGGGTGGGAAGAGCCTGTCCTCAAGATACATGGAATTGCATGGCAGCCCTCCTGAGGAGGAAGGATGTGCAGTGGGAGTAGCCTAGGACAGGCAGGCAGTTTTGGGCTCTGGGAAGTGTGAAGTTTGGCCACCAGCAGCAGCATCTGGGATACTCAGGAACAACCTATCCCTGGGCACATGCTGGATCACCGAGGCCACCTGATGATGAAGGTGGGTTGCCATCAGCAACACAAGCAGGTGACTCTGAGGCTCTACGCAGAGCACACTTCACTTCCTGAAGTTCTGGGGGCAGCCTGCACTGCACCACCATTTCTCCTGGGTGTAGGACTCTGAGCTCTAGTGCTGGGGGCCCTGCCACCTGTGGGGTCCTGCTGGCATTGGGATGTTGGAGCTCCTGAGATGTGGAGACACCAGAGCAGGAGGGCCCCAGGGAAGGATGCAGTATGTGGGGGATGGGATTTCAAAGTAGCATTGCCCTGCAGCCACTTATGTCTCAGGGGCCCCTTCTGGAGTAATACTGCCCTGGGATCTCCCAACAGCTGCCTGTGCTAGGCTCAGGGCCCAAGTGGGTCAAAAGGCTCTCCTACGACTATCATTGCAGGAGTCTGTGATGGGAATAAGGACCACCAGGGCTCTTTCACTTACAGTTTCACTGTACTGCAGAGCCTCTCCAGGATCCCAGCAGATCCTGGCAGAGATCGCTGCCTCACTGCCTTCTGATTTTGATGGCTCTGGTGTCTCCTATCACTTCTCTGCTGAATTGCAGTGTTGTCTCTTACTTATTCTATTGAAGAAGTGATTATCTGCAATTTTAGTTCTTCCTTCAGAAGGAAATGAGTGTCAAACGCCTCTAGTCATCCATCTCAAATATACCCTTATCTTTGAAATAAGACTTAAATTTACGCTTGTTATCTTTCAAAGGCAGTTTTCCAAAGTCCCTTTAGTTGAATGTTTATTGATATATCTAACCTCGTTTGCAATATGTTTTGGAAAGGAACAGGGGAAACTGAAGATAGCTCACCAGTGAGTCTGGATGAGGAGTCCTGAAGCCCTGTGAGGTGGGCCTCAGCATCCTTCCCACTGCTACCCACTACCCTGCTACACTGTGGGCCAGGCCTCCCCTTGGTTTAACAGTGGCCATTGTGCTTGCTAGAGTTGACATTAGCTTGACCTTTCTCACAACCTCTCCATCAGAGCTTCGGGCTCGTATTACAATGTCAAGCAGTATACTCAGGTGCAAACTGCTTCCCTGGTGATGACACATTTACTGCATTTGAAAGGTTCTATAAACTTCAATTAGGCCAGACCGAATTCTACCAAAAAGCTTTAAAATAGTTAAACAGGAATATGAGTCATTCAAACTCAATACTACAGAAGTTTCACTAGGGATTTCTTTCTTCTCTGAATGACAAGAATAACAAAGGCTTATAAAATAAATGACAGTAATCTGCAGACTTTATTTCTCTTTGCCTAATAGAATTGGTCAGATCTTTCCACAGGGTGCTTGAAGTGTACGTGTCATGTGCATTGCCTTTAAGGGTCATAATACTTTACATCTGTACCTAGAGTTATGATGTGAGTGGACATTGGCCAACTGGGCATCACATGGGGTCAGCCCAAGAAAAGGACATAAGAAGACTCTTTCTGGACCACAGTCTTGCCATCTTGAAGGGACAGAATCCCACAGAGCAAGGCAAGCAATAAACAGTACAGTCCATGTGGCAGAGCCCCAGGTCACCAGGAATTCACACAGCGGTGAGGTCATTCTTCATTATGTTGATCACACTGGGTGTGTATTTTTGTGTGTATACTGGCCTTTCTTTCAAGAGACAAACTTGAAAAATGGATGTTTAGGCCCCATCTAGCCAGGCTTCTTGGTTTATAGCTTAGTCATCAAGAATGGAAGAGCTAAATCCTGAAAGAGTTTGGTACAAGGTTATTACAGGTAGTCAGAAAGGAGTACATGTTTCTCTGTTTCTTTCTCTTATACTTATCCATTTGACAAACCATTAGCCATGCATTCATTTAACACTAAGAGCTGGTGCAGGGACAGTCAGGTGAGGAAGCCAATTAGAGCCTGAATTGGTTAACATCTTTGACCAAGAGGCACCTGCAAGACCTTTAGATGCAGTCATCCAACTGTGCAGTAGCTTACATTTATATACTTACGTATAAAAATAAAGTTATATTTGTATTCAAGTTAAGAAGGGAACATTGAGAATAAATGACTTGCCTGGTCAGCAACAGAGATAAGCCTGGAGAAAAAGCAGAGTTTTTTGTTTTTGTTTTTGGGGTTTTTTTTTGCAGTTTTTTTGGCCGGGGCTGGGTTTGAACCCGCCGCCTCCGGCGCGTGGGGCCAGTGCCCTACTTCTTTGAGCCACACAGGTGCTGCCCACAAGCAGAGTTTTTTCCTAGTCCACATTCATTAGCAAGTACAGGAGATGGTGTCAGCCATACTGTCTTTTAAGGGAATTCCATCCTAACACAGGTAGATGGTGGCATCATAACAAAAGTATTAATGCAGCCAGAGTTTAAAAGATGTATTTGAGGTGGGCTCTGAATAAGATTTGGATGAGCATAGAAATAGGGGCAAAGCTTTTCATATGGAACAAAAAGAAGGAGGCAAGAACCAGGAGTGGAAAACTCAGGACGTGTGTGGGAGAACATCCAGTTTGACTGGAGTTCCAGGTGTGTTTCTTAGCCTCCTGGAGCTAAGGTGCAATACACCTATACACACGGCTTCTCTTTGGGCAGCCCCATGGGAAGTAGACAAGAGCTTTAGAGTTGAAATTGGAGTCTAATCCTGGCTGGGTCACTTCCTGGGGAGCAAGTCCAGGTGACACTGGGCAATAATTTCACCATTCTCTGTCTTTGTTTTCTCACTGGTATGTGGGATGGTAAACTGATCTCTTGGGCAGTTCTGAATTTATCCAGCCAATCCACAAATATTTATTGAGCATCTACTGTGGAAAAGGTAATGCAGTGATGCAAATAAGAGGTGGCTGCTGCCCTCATGGAGCTCTCAGTCTGGTGGGAAAATCAAATACTAAGTGGAAACTGTTCATCCCTCTTTTATCAGCTTAGAAAGGACTTTCTGAGCTTTCCTGCCTCCTTTCTCTTTAATCTAAGTGAGCACCACCATCACCACTCACCCTTATTTTCTTTCATAGCTCTATGTGCATTTTCATCAAGACCACTGTCTTTATTTTAAATTATAAGTTCATTTCAGCAAGAGATAGGTAAACAAGTGGGCAAAGAAAGTTCCAAGCAGAGCGTGTTCCAGCAGTCCATGTAAGACCCTAGAAGTGGGAAAGAATTTGGGCCTTTTGAGGATTTGTAGGAGAGGAAGTAGGAGGTAAAGGAACTTAAGATGTGTTCAGGGAAACAGGCATGGGTCAGACTGTGCTTCTTACTTTGTTCTCACTGCTGTGGGGAGCCTTTGGTGATTTTAAGCATATCAAATTCTGCAATGAATGAGAGTGGAGTGAACCTTGCAGTTTTCTCCTTAGCAGCTATTCCATTTCCCCTGAAATGAAGGTAAGACTGACCCATCCCCAGTCACTTATTGGTTCACAACCCAAGTTGGCACAAGACCCAGTGGGCCAATCAGAGGAGCCTCGGGAACTTAATTCATCAGTTAGAGGAAGGAGAATCCTCTCTCTTACCCAAGGAAGAAGCAGGCAACTCTAGGAATTTACTGGCAATAGTTTTGCCATCAGAAGGAGAGCCCAAGGATGAAAATAACCCACAGAAGAAGGCCTAGGTGAGAGGTTGACAGAGAGAAGAGCATGCAGTCTTGTGGTCCCTGGAAACCCCCCACAGGGGGTCCTGTCTGTGGATTTGCTGGGCATCTAAACCAGTAAATTCTTTTTGTAATTCACAATAAATAAACAACAACTAAAAAAAAAAAAATCAGGACCAATATGGTGACCTTAAATGCAAAGCTCTTTAACATGGAACCAGTGGAATGGGATTTTAGCCAGGTGACCCAGAGAAGTGATTAGGCCTAAGGCAAAGGGGGTTCTAAGGGAACCAGACAGCCTGAAAATGGAAGGAAATCTAAAATAAAGGCCATGTGGGCTCCGCCAACCTTCATGACTCTTCACCCTCATATCCCACTCCTAACAAGATTCAATCCTCTTCACATGCTGCTTTTCCCACTTCCAACTGACTTTTCTTTCATAAGCCCTGTATAGATTGTTTTCTATACAATAATTTTTACCTATTTAAAACCTTGGCTTACTAACTCATGGCCATTCATGACCCATGGATCGACCTCTGTCATACTACTCACCAGCTTCAGACTCTACTGCTAACAGCTTGATAGTTCTAGAGAGTGGGAATCAAACCAACCCGCTCCTTCCTCTTTGGCCAGAGCTTGTCACATAGACCACCTCCCAGGTGGCAGCAGACTGCCCCTGGGTCACACCTAAGCCTTTCTGTGGTCACATCATCAGCTTTGATGAGAGTGCCTGAGGCAGAGCGACATGTGACTGATCTATCTACACACCAGGCCTGTTCGCGGGGTGGGGGGGGTGGGGGGTGGTGGGGGGACGAGGCTGGGGGAAGAAGGGACAACACCTTGGAATCTCTGTCCAAAATGTTAATTTCACTACTGTAAGCAAAAGCTTTTAATTTTCAAAGGATTAGAATGCTATCGGTCTCTGATGTCCTTGAATAGACTTTCTTTGAACAAAGAAATAATCATTTACTTCATTGGGGAACAAAATGAACCATGCAAATGGAAACTGTGAGTTACTCATTTGGAAACTAATTGGAGGAGAATACAAAGTATGCAATTGAATGTGCATCTGCTTAAAAGCAGTGTCTGTGATAGGACCAAGTGAGTTCTCTTTCCTCTATTTTTTTTAACATTCCCCCAGCCTTTTTCAATAGATGAAATGTAACTATCAATCCAAGAGCATTTTCCTTATTGCTACTAGGACCCAGTGGAAGCAACTTCTTAAAGAAAATTTAAAAGAACTCTTGGATGGTGCTGCCATACATGCTTATTTTTGAGTCTGGCATCTATGTTGCAGCACTGCCTCTAGTCTGATTTATTGGAAGATGGTCTTTATGCTGCTAAAGAAAGAGTGTACTATCATTCAAATAGCTTAGCTCTAAGTATTATTCCACTTTAAAAATTATGTGGACCTTCTCTAAAACCCTTCTCTTTCTTTCCTCAGCAGCTAAGGAAATTATCGAGGCTAGGCCTACGCATGGTCTGACATTTTCTCCACTACCTTTCTCCCCAATCAACCTTCTAAACAGAAAACTGAGAGGAAAGTGGAATGCTGGAATTCCTGGGGCTGGGCCTCCTCATAGTGACATGGTCAAGAGATCGGGGTCTAGTTGCAGGTGTGGCAAATTCTGATTATTTTACTTGATCTCCTTAGGGTCAGTTGCATTTGATTCCTGCCATCTAAATTACAAGACACACACACACACACACACACACAAAAAAAACAAAACAAAACATCAGAAACAAGAACAAAACAACAAAAAATACATAAATTCACAACATACTGCCATCAGGACTGATTTCAGTTAAAAATAAAGCAGACTTGGGGCAGAGGCAAGATGGCCAACTGGAGCCAGCTTTCCACAGAGGTTCCCATCCAGAAGGAGAGTTAAAGGACAGAAGTTTGGCAAGCTAATGGTATGGAGCTGAGCCAAGAGAGAAGGTTGAAGAATGCACATCAACCCTTCTGAGGTGAGCTGCAACCCAAGGACACAAACAATAGGTACAAAATCCATTACCAAGTGGATGGGAGTCCCCTCCCCCATGAGAACATACTTGCTACAGACAAGCGAGTATAGTTCAGATATCCTCCTATTTTATCCCACAGGAGAGACCCTCTAAAAACTGGAACTCCTTCCCCAGAGGGGACCTACCAGTGTCCCATGGCACTCTCCTGCCAGGCATAAAACTATACAAAACTGTATATATTCTCTACCTGCAATTCTGAACTCACCTCCACTCACCCCAAGGTCTGGAGGTCTGTCCCTGATGGAGTCCATGTTCTTTTTTTTTATTCCTTTATATATATATTTTATTAAATCATAGCTGTGTACATTAGGGCAATTATGGGGTACAATATGCTGGCTTCATATACAATCTGAAATATTTTCATCCAACTGTTCGACATAACCTTCATGGGATATTTTTGGTTATTGCATGAAAACATTTCTATTCTGCATTTAGTAAGTTTCACCTGTACTCTTCTAAGATGTACCATAAGTATGATACCACCATTTACCCTCTCTCCACCCATCATCCCCCATCCCCTCCCCTCCCTTGCCCCTTTCCCCATATTCTTGTGCTATAAGTGGGTTATAGCCTTCATATGAAAGCTATAAATTAGCTTCATAGTAGGGCTGAGTACATTGGATACTTTTTCTTCCATTCTTGACATACTTTGCTAAGAAGAATGTGTTCCAGCTCCATCCACGTAAACATGAAAGAGGTAAAGTCTCTATCTTTTTTTAAGGCTGCATAATATTCCATGGTATACATGTACCACAATTTATTAATCCATTCGTGGATCGATGGGCACTTGGGCTTCTTCCATGACTTAGCAATTATGAATTGGGCTGCAATAAACATTCTGGTACAAATATCTTTGTTATAATGTGGTTTTTGGTCTTCTGGGTGTATATCAAGTAAAGGAATTATAGGATCAAAAGGCAGGTCTATTTTTAGATCTCTGAGTATTCTCCAAATGTCCTTTCAAAAGGAACATATTAGTTTGCATTCCCACCAGCAATGTAGAAGTGTTCCCTTTTCTCCACATCCATGCCAACATCTCTGGTTTTGGGATTTTGTTATGTGAGCTAATCTTACTGGAGTTATATGATACTTCAAAGGAGTTTTGATTTGCATTTCTCTGATGATTAAGGATGATGAGCATTTTTTCATGTGTCTGAAGGCTATGCGCCTGTCTTCTTTAGAGAAGTTTCTCTTCAAGTCCTTTGCCCATCCTGAAATGGGATCACTTGTTCTTTTCTTGCTAATACATTTGAGTTCTGTGGATTCTGGTTATTAAACTTTGTCAGAGGCATAACCTGCAAATATTTTCTCCCACTCTGAGAGCTGTCTGCTTGTGATACTTACTATGTTTTTGGTCCTGCAGAAGCTTTTTAGTTTCATCAGGTCCCAGTAGTGTATTTTTGATAGTGCTTCAATTGCCTGGGGGGGTCCTCCTCATAAAGTATTTCCTCAGGCCAATTCTTTAAAGTTTTCCTTGCACTTTCTTCTAATATTTTTATAGTTTCGTGT
>CAUYRH010035361.1:0-23952 GCA_963574655.1 Perodicticus potto | reverse complement strand
GTGGTGATCTCATTGTTCCTTATGTCAGTGCTATGTTGTTTCAAAAGCTACATCAACACCAGTGTAAGAGATTTAAATGAAAAATTTTTTAAATGATGGCATCAAGAGCAACATAATTTGCACCAGTAATTATGCCTTAGTATGTAGAAAGCAGTTGGCAATATTATTATCCTACTAGTAAACTGCCCCTGGAAATGTACATAGGTAATAAGCAAAATTTAGCCAATGATTTTGCAATTGAACTGAATCAGTGACTAGGTGGGTTTTTGTTGTGTTAAAGGGCAGAACTTTATAAAGGAGACCCAAGGAGTGCTAAATTAATTACCATGAAAACAAATTATAGAGGTCCTCAGGCCTGAAGGAATTTTCACTTGGAATTTTTGGAAATATTGAAGACTTCCATTTTTTATCTATTTTTCACCAGAGGCTCTGAGGAGTTTACAGACATGTTATCCTTTGCACAAGACAACTTTGGATCGGATCCCCTTGCGAGACTTGACTATAGAATTGTAAAACGTAAAAATAATAATTTTCTCAATTTTATTGCATTTTTTTACTTTTAATTATTGTCGATATACATATCATTGTATTGGGTGTGATGCTTTGATACAAACATACAATGTGTAATGACTAAATCAGGATATTTGGGGCATTCATCACCTGAAACATGTATTATTTCTTTGTGTTAGGAATGTTTCGATTTCACTCTTTTAGTTACTTGAAATAAAATATTTTTAAGTATAGTCAGCCTATTGTGTTTGCAAACATTAGATCTTATTCTTCTTTCTATCTAACTATTCTTTTTTAATTGTTGGGGCTTCATTGAAGGTGCAAAGAACCAAGTTACATTGATTGCAATTGTCAGGTAAAGTTCCTCTTATAATTGTGTCTTGCCCCCAAAAGTTGTGTCACACCCTGTGACTCCAGCCCCCTCCCTCCTTCCCTCTCTCTGATCTTCCCTTCCCCCAACCCCTCCTTCCTTCCTCTCTCTGCTTCCTCTTCTCCCACCCCCACCATATACGAAGTCATCAACTGTCCTCATGTGAGAATTGAGTACTTGCTTCTCCATTCTTGTGATGCTTTACTAAGAAGAATGTGTTCAAGGGGCAGCACCTGTGGCTCAAAGGAGTAGGGCACAGGCCCCATATGCTGTAGGTGGTGGGTTCAAACACAGCCCTGGCCAAAAACTGCAAAAAAAAAAAAAAAAAAGAATGTGTTCCACTTCCATCCAGGTTAATACAAAGGCTGTAAAATCTCCATTTTTTAAATGGCTGAATAGTATTCCATGGTGTACAGCTTGTTAATCCATTTCTGGGTTGGTGGGCATTTAGGCTATTTCCACATTTTAGCCGTTGTAAATTGAGCTGCGATAAACAGTGTAGTGCAAGTGTTCTTATAGTTAAACGACTTCTTCCTTCAGGGTAGATGCCTAGTAATGGGATTGCAGGATCAAATGGGAGATCTAGCTTGAGTTCTTTGAGGGTTCTCCATACTTCCTTCCAAAAAGGTTGGATTAGTTTGCAGTTCTACCAGCAGTGGAAAAGTGTTCCCTTCTCTCCACATCTACGCCAGCAGCATCTGTAGCTTTGAGATTTTATGATGTGGGCCATTCTTACTGGGGTTTAGATGATATTTCAGGGGGGTTTGACTTGCATTTCTCTAATAATTAGGGAAGATGATCATTTTTTCATTGTTAGCCATTCGTCTGTCTTCTTTAGAGAAGTTTCTATTCATGTCTCTTGCCCATTGGTATATGGGATTGTTGGCTTTTTTCATGTGGATTTATTTCAGTTCTCTATAGATACTAGATATCGAGCTTTGGTCTGATTCAATATGCAAATATCCTTTCCCATTGTGTAAGTTGTCTGTTTGCTTTGGTTGTTGTCTCGTTAGCTGTACAAAAGTTTTTTACTTTATTTAAGTCCCATTTGTTTATTTTTGTTGTTGCTGCAATTGCCATGGAATTCTTCTTCATAAAGTCTTTCCCTAGGCTGATATCTTCAAGTGTTTTTCCCATGCTTTCTTTGAGGATTTTTATCATTTTTCCTTAAATTTAGGTGTTTTGTCCATCTTAAATCAATTTTTGTGAGTGGAGAAAGGTGCGGGTCTAGTTTCTGTCTTGTACATGTGGATATCCAGTTCTCCCAGCACCATTTACTGAATAGGGAGTCTTTCCCTCAGTGTATGCTCTTGTTTGGTTTATCAAAGATTAGGTGGCTGTAAGATGTTGGTTTCATTTCCTGGTTTTCAATTTGATTCCAAATGTCTATGTCTCTATTTTTGTGCCAGTACCATGCTATTTTAACCACTATGGCCTTGTAGTACAGCCTAAAGTCTGGTATGCTAATGCCCATAGCTTTGTTTTTAATACTAAGAATTGCCTTAGCTGTATGGTGTTTGTTCTAGTTCTATACAAAATGAAGAATTATTTTTTCTAAGTATTTTATAGGAACGGCATTGAATCTGTAGATTGCTTTGGGAAGTATAGACATTTTAACAATATTGATTCATCCTAGCCATGAGCATGGTATGTTCTTTCATTTCTTAATTCACCCTCTACTTTTTAAACCTATAAACCATCCCTAATTGGTTCCTTCATCCCCACTACCTTTCCCAGCTTCTGGTAACCATCACTCTATTCTCTGCCTTCATGAGTTCCATTACTCAACAGTTGAGGACATTGCATTATAAGAACATACCATTTCAAGTTTAGGATCAGTTAAAATAAAACTTCTATGAATATTCTCAGACATATTTTTGGCGTTTCCACTTATCTAGGGGAAAATACCCGAGAGTGCAACTGCTGGGTCATGAGAAGTTTAGTTTATGAACATATGCCAAGTGATTTGCACACTACTCAGCATTTGACATCTCCACTGACACCATGTGGGAGATCCAGACTTTCTCCTCATTCTTGCTGAGAGTTGGCTTTGCCAGTCTGTTACATTATAATCATTTTAGTGGGTGTATAATAATATCTTAATTTGGGGTGGCACCTGTGGCTCAAAGGAGTAGGAGGTGGCGGGTTCAAACCCAGCCCCAGCCCCAAATTGCAAAATAGTGATCTTAATATCTTAATTTAGGTTATCTTGCTGACAAATGATGATGAAAGTCCCCTTTCCATCTTTCTTGCTCATTAATAAATCTTATTTTGTGAAGTAGATGTTTAAGTTTTACCCATTTAATAATAAGATTTTGACTTTTTATTATACATATGGAGAAGTTATAAAATTTATTTTTTTGTACACAAATTTTTGCCAGATATATAGACAATATATTTTCTCATAGTCTTGTGGCTTGACTTCATTTTCTTAATGGTCCTTTAAAAAGCAGAAAACTTTTATTTTGAGTAATATATGAGTTATTTCCTTTCATGTTTTTGTCGGTTGTATGTCTTATATAATATATAGTGTGTATTTTCTTATAGTAGCAGAGATATTTTTCTATGTAAAAATCTTTATATTTATACCTTTTAGATTTAGTCCATGATCTATCTCAAACTACTTTTTGCATAAGGAAGTAGATAAATGTCTAGGTATATCTTTTCCCAAATTGTGCCATTATTTCAACATCAGTTGATGAAAACCTCTCCTTTTCCCTTTGAATTACCTAGGTGTTTTTTAAAAAGCCAACCAATCATATATGTTTTGTTTAGTTTCTGGAGTCTATTCTTTTTTACCAGTCTATGTTTCTACCCTCATGCCAGTATTATATATTTGATTACTGTAGCTTAATGTTAAATCCTAAAACCAGATTGTTTATATCTTCTAAAATTGTCCATGTTTAGATTGTTTTTCCTGTTGCAAGTCCTTTGAGCATTTATATAAATCTTGACAAACTATAAATTGAACTTGAAGTTCTGAAAATCATCCTGCAGTTTTAGTCCAGATTACTCTGGATATATACTTCAATTTGGAACAACCAGGAAAACATGACCTCAAAAAATGAACTAAATGAGCCACCCAGGATCAATCTCAGACTGACACAGATGTGTGATCTTTTAGAGAAAGAAATCAAATCAGCTATTCAGAAGAAGCTCAATAAACTTCAAAACAACACAGAGAATTCAGAAGCCTATCAAAGAAACTTAACAACGAGATTAAAATGATAAAAATAAATCAAGAAATTATGAAGCTGAAAAATAAATTGATAAACTAAAAAAATGCATCAGGGTCTCTCAACAGCAAAATTGACCAACCAAAAAAAAAAGAATTGGTGACCTTAAGGATAGGCTATGCGAAAATACACAAGATGAAGGGACAAAAGAAAAAAGAATTTTAAGAAATGAAGGGCGGCACCTGTGGCTCAAAGGCATAGGGCACTGATCCCATATACTGGAGGTGGTGGGTTCAAACCCTGCCCTGGCCAAAAAAATAAATAAATAAATAAAAATAAGAAGCATGCTTCCAAGATCCAGAAAATACCCTCCAAAGGCCCTTTCTGAGAGCCATGGGCCTTTTAGAAGAAGCAGAGTGAAAGAAGGAGAGAAGAGAGAGAGAGAGAGGAAGGAGAGAGAGAGAGAGAGAAAGACAAGAAGAGACAGAGAGGGAAATGGGGGTGGAAAGTTTTTTATAAAAAACAAAAACAAAACAGAGAACTCTCTAAATTGAGAGAAAGGAAAGACATCAATGTTCAGGTATAAGAAGGTCATAGAACACTAAGCAGATTTTAACCTACACAAGACTAACTTAAGGCATTTAATAATTAAGGTCCCAAAGATAAAGAACAATGAAATGGTTTTAAGCAAAGCAAGACGAATTAAAAACGAATAACAGATAAAGGAGTTCTAATAAGTCTGACAGCAAACTTCTCAGTGGCAACTTTATAGACCTGGAAAGAGTGGTAAGACACAGTCAAACTGCTGAAGGAAAAAAAAAAAAAAACTTATCACTGGAATCTTACATCCTGCAAAAATACCATTGAAATATTATGGGGAAATAAAGAATTCCTCAGACAAGCAAAAGGTGAGGATTTTGTTAACCTCCAGAACTGCTCTATAAGAAGTGATAGTCTTCCAGAATTGAAAGAAAATGACAGTAAGAAATTATTTGACAGAATAAAATATTCAGTCAATTATTTGACTGGTAACAGTAGGCACACAATTCTATTAATATAATTACAGCATATAATCCATTTATACCTTCAGTAGGAATATAGAAGACAAATCTCTCAAAAATAATAACAACTACATATTTAAGTGATAGATATCATAAAAGGAAATAAATGAAAAGAAAAAATCAAAAGATAGGGGATGTAATTTAAATGTACATTTTCTTTAGCTTTCTCTTTGCTTGTCTTTGTGTGTGTGTGAGCAGAGTTAAGGTGTCATCTGTTTAAAATAATTCGTTATCATATTTTGTGTAAGTCTCATGGTAACTTCAAATCAAAAAACTAAGAACATATAAATAAAAAATAAAGCATAATAATAACTAAAACACGTTGCCAGAGACAATTACTTACACATAAGGAAAGATAGGAAAGAAGAAGAAGAAGAAAAACGAGAGAACAATCAAACCACCAGAAATCAAATAAGATAAGTCAGCAGTAAATCCTTTCCGATAAATAATGATATTGAATGTAAATAGAGTAAACTTCATCAAAAAACATACAGTGGAAAATGAATTAAAATACAAGATCCAACTATTCATTGCATACAAGAAACTCACTTCATCTGGAAAGAAATACATGAACTAAAAATAAAGGGGTACAAAAAGATACACCACGTAAAAGCAACTGTAAAAAATAGAGAACGATGTTATCATATAAGGACAAACGTGTCAGTTTAGCAAGGGGACATAACAATTCTAAACATATTTGCACCCAACATTAGATCACCCAGATATATAAAACAAATATTATCAAAGCTAAAGAGAAATAGACCACAATGTAATAATAGTTAGAGACCTCAAAATCCGTCTTATATCATTGGACAGATCACCCAGACATAACAAGGGAATATCAGATTTAATCTGCAAGGTAGACCTAGTAGACCCAACAGATATTTATTTACAGGACATGTCATCCAGTAGCTGCAGAATACACATTCCTCAGTGCACAGATCATTGTATAGCTCATTCTCAAGGAATGCTGCATTTAAACAATTTTGAAATTTTAGGTGTTCCTTCTCATTTTATTTTTAAGTATTATTTAATTTTCTTTAGTATTTCTAGTCTTTCATATGTGTTCTCTGGAAATATATTGTTTTCTTCAATATTTAATTTCTACATATTTTATTTAAAAATTTCTAATTTAATTCAATCATAATCAGAGAAAATTCTCTCTCTAGTACATATGTCTCCAGGTATTTTATTTTAAATATTTTATTCATAAATGTTTTATATACAAAGAAATAGTAGTGTCTCCTACATATTATACATACATCATAATCTATATAGATCATATATAAAATACTATAGATAGAATGTTCATGTACACCCAACACACCTCTGTATAAATACACTTTATGATGTCACAGTATCTGAATAAACAAATATTCTGATGTGATAAGGTGGTGTGCTCTGTAAATATTCTGTTATTTGTGCCAAGTTACCTGAGAGTATTATTTAAATTTTCTACATTTCACTTACTATTTTTTGTATAAATTACTCAAAGTAGAGTGTTAATATCTTCAACCATATTTGTAGATTTGTCTATTTCTATTTTTAGTCTTCTCAGATTTTGCTTCAAGTATTTATAAGTTGGATATAACTTAGAATATTTATTATCTTTTGTAAAATAATAATATTAATATCATTATGAAGTGACTCTCCTTACCACTGCTAACACTTCTTATCTTAAAGCTTTCGTTGTTTGATGTTTATATGCTTAGCATATCTTTCAGTTCACTTTTATAATCCCTGCCTTTCAATGGAATTTTTCTTCCATTTCTATTCATTAATTATTTTATGTGGTTGAATTTAAGCTTACCACCTTGCTATTTCTTCTTCTTTGGTCTTCTCTTACTGTGTATTTTTGTTTATTTGGTTTTTCTTTTCCATTTTCTCTATGTGTATTAACTACCTATTTTGCTAGTTTATTACATCACTTTTACAGGACTTTTAGCTGGCCTTTTTGCACATTTAATAATTACTTTTTAATCCATCATTATAATATAATATTAATATATACTCCAACGTATTATAATCTGTCACCTATCATAATTCACTATGAATTTATTCTGTATGCTCACATATGAGAACCTTAAAAGACCATAACAATTCTTATACTCTGCTCTGAACTTTCTGATTTATTATTTGTATTCTTCGATGATATTCGTAGCTGCATTTCAAGGTGAAAAGTATTGTCCTAAGGGCTTAACGAGTTTATAGCAGTTCAACTACAGGAATAAACGCACTGTTTCAAAATCTAAAACAAAACCAAAATAACTATAATGATAACATTCCACAGAATCCTGTTCAGTAAGAGTTGGATAGTCAGTCATTTTTTTGTTTGTTTTTATTTTTTTTTAATAATTTTGTTAAATCATAATTGTGTACATTGGTGCAATCATAGGGCAGAATGTGCTTCATATACAAATGTTTCTGATTGTATAGTCAGTCATTTTTTTATGAGGCTTAGAATTCAACCTTAGAAGGGAAACGTTTACTTCCAGCATTACTAAAGCCAATTAGACAGGAAGAAAAGAAAGATGTCTCATGGAGACTCTCAGAGAATGAGATATCAAAATGAATCATGGACTTGAAATGTCCAAATACTCCTGGGTCCAGAATGCATTCAGGACCCAACTTATTCTCCTTATATGAGATACCAAAAATCAAGGTTGGAATGTGCAACAGTATATTTCATTCTCAAAGTCAAACAGATGATAGGCTCAGAGCCAATCTGAGTTAGGGATTGTACCCCTTGATTTGTTTATATATTTGTGGGGCTTGTTTTTATTCAGGGTCAACATTTATCACAACAAAATTACTTGCTAAAAGGAATGATGAGGATATTTTGATGGTATGGTATATGTCACGCAACATAAAATGTTTTTCTATGTGTTAAGCTGATATTTAGTCTCAAAGTCGTACTGACACATCCCACAGGACAGTTTGTTCGAGTTGCATTAAATTAACTCTATTCTTTCTTTCAAACAATATGCATTGAACCGAATCACTTGGCACCTGGCGGGGGCTAGTAGAACAGTCAATTCCTCCTCAAATATATAACATCTAATGGTATATTAACACATTTGCTTTCAATTATTATGTGCAGACCATGATGACATAAATATCCTGATCTATATGATAGTTACTTTTCTCACTTTTAATTAATAAATTATAAACCAATCTTCACTGCCATGTAAGTTTTATGTATTATTATTTTCTTAGGGCCTTATCATCTCTGGGCAAGATTAAATGCTAAGTTTGCTATTTAAGGGGCTACATATAAAAAGTCTATAAAAACATAAAATGTCTTCATTATAGTAAAATATCATGTTTCATATACTATGAGGCAGTTGCTGCATCCCCAAATTATTTTAATGTAACTATGTCATTTAGTAAAAATATAAATACAAGGAATCTATGAGGTAAATATAGTCCTTGTATTCATTTTATGTAAAGAAGTATAATTAGGAATTTTATTCGTTTTCTGGACGTTACTTAGTATCACATAGAACATTCCTATCACCACTATGGTTCATTATATTTTCCTGCATTGAATGAAAAATTTAAAAATATTGTTAATGAATACTCAAAATGGGAACTTAAATCACATTGTTGAGGGAACTTCAAAGTCTTGGTGATTTTTCTGTCTCCACAAATAACGAAAACCTGCTACCAAATTTCACTCACATAAATCATCATCCAGGTCTTCCAATATCCATTACTGGATGATAACTTTTAGGCCAGTCTTTTCATTTGTATTTGATAAAATGATTAAGATTTTTATATGAAAAATGTCATATTAAAAAATAATGTCAAATGCTTGGGCAGAGAAATTCAAAGAGCTTTGTTCGTAATGGTAACACTTGATGCAGATAGATAAGGGAGGGCTTCCTAAACAAAGAAATATTTAAGCTGAAAGGATTAACAGATGACAGGTGAAGGAGTGAGACATATTATTAGAAATTATTTTATTGTTTAGAATTATAGAGTTTATAATGTATATGACACCACTGTTTTATATCTCCATCTTCCATTTAGACAATATTCACATAGAGAATTGCAGAGTTGTCATGAGGGAGGGCTCTTGAGATATTTAGCCCATACTGAGTATCAATTTTCCTGCAAAGATCTACTACTTGGACAAATTGCTGAACACTTGTTTAAATCTTAGATTTAATGTAATGTAATGTGCCTATGTCACAGCTCTATTTTGGGTTAATGCATGATACAGAGTAAGTATACAATTAAATTTTGGCTATATGTACTAGTTGGCTTCTCTAGTTAATGAGCAGGTGCTTTAAATTATGAAGATTTATACTTCACTTTCAGTTTTTGATGTTAAATAAAATATACCCAATCATTCCATAAGATTGGCGTGAGGAATAACTAGAATAAGACAGATGAGAATGCCTTTAAATGTCACCTACATACATATATAATGAATTTAAAATTATATATTTTCTTATTTAGTTCTCAAATACTGTGATTTTCCATGATTTTATTTCTAGAAATTCTTTGAGAGACATTCGTTGCATGCTTTTTTTGAAGTCTCCTGGTGTACAGCACACAGTGGTAGTACATTAAAGATCTCCATTGGGGAACTCTTCTAACCTTTCTTAAATTATGGCATGTACGAGTAGTTTATCTTTCCAAATTTGTTGTCATTTTGGTACATATTTTATGCGCTTAATGTACTATTACTTGTGTTTTTCTCATTTTTTGTGCATTTTTTCACCCTAAACATTGTCCATTTTCTAAATTATTATATTTGAATATTTAGAACAATACAGGGCAGAGCAAAAGCACTAAAGAAGGGTTTTCCGCCACGATAACAACTGTAATTTTGCCATTATAGTTGGTTATCCCTTACTAAGGGGATATCGTGTAAACCACTCGGTACTTAAATTTTACTATTATAAATGGACTGTTTGAATAACAAAAACATATGAGTTAGTCTCTTAAATGTGCTCATTGGGTATTACTCTAGAGTTTTGTAGAATTTGGTCGATCCCTTTGGGAACCTGAGTACCGTGTACATAAGAGGAGTTAGGGAGTGAGAGGGTTAAGAAATCACCTCAGTCGGAAAATCACGTAACTTTAACTTCATGCATAATCATATGTGAGCAATGAATAGTATGGCAACCGATTTCAATTTATGGAATCAAAATCATGACTGGGGGTCAGCTGTCTAATCCTTGAGAATAGCAGCTTTAAAATGAGAGATGTCTGGGTAATAAAATGCCCATTATCTGCTTCTACCCATAGATAACCTGCTTTTACCCTTCGACCCACGAATCTACCATGCTGAAATATCTGGGAGAGTGAACGCTTCTGAAGACTGACAAATTAGTGCCAGTGAATCAGCACATCCAGCAGTGAGATGCCATTTCTACATGTCCTGCATTCAAAGGCCCTGTTCCTAGAAATGGTAATCGGCAGAGGGAAGGATGTAAAGTTTCCTCATTTGCTAACTTTGGAGCAAGGGACAGAATGAGAAACTATGTTTTAATATTTATTATTAAGTCTCAAGAAAATTTTAGGAGCATCCAATTTTTTTAAATGCATCAAATTTTAAAATAAAATGATCTGTTAACCAGTTTGATGTAAACATTCCAAATTGTACATAAAATCAGCTCATTGTACCCCATAAATGCAGTAATGTACACAGTTATGATCTAATAAAAACTATATCAAAAAAAATTTTTTTAAATAAAATAAAATAGACACTGCATCTACAGGGTATATAATTTCTGTCTCCCTCCTCTGGAATATAACAGTAATATCCTTTATGATGAAGAAAGTATCTTAATTCTTCTAAAAAGTCATTAGTTTTTCTCTAAGAAGTTTCTTAATAGTAACTCTCAGAACTGTATTTATAGTTTTCTTAAATGTCCTGATATCTAATTTCATTTTTAAAGATTGATTAAGTCCTAATTTTGTCCTGAGGCGTGCCCTGATTCCTGTGTGGAATACATTGGTAAATGAGACAAGATACTTTCTGCTTGCAAGTCAGAAAGAATCAAAGTAAAACTAAACTCATAATGAGACAGGGATGCAAGTGATTTACTCTTCAGGAATTTAGGTGTCATAAATACCCTAAAACTTTTCTCCCAGTCCAGTGAAGATTGGGTAGTGGATTAAATTCCCCAGCGAACTGACAGATCTGTGCTTGGCTTTGTACTGTTGGAGTAGCATCAAACAAACGCTAAATTCTCCAAAGAAAAAGAAATCCTATGGCAACCTTTCCAAGGAATAACACTCTAAAACACCTGGAGACCGAAAAGAATTTTAACTTTTCCTTTGGTTTTGTAATCCGATATCATATGAAGTTTGAAATAATATCTGAAGTGTATCAGTGATAAAAATAAATGAAGTAAAAGAAAACATATTGCAATTTTATTTAGATTTTTAGCTTGTACTCTTATTTAACTTATTATTTTATATCTGGAAACATCTTAACAGTGCGATCGCTAGAATATAGTAGGCAAAAATTGCATATTCAGCAAATAATTTACAGAAAACCTGCCTTTTACCACAATTATAGTGGAAATCGTAATCGATAAATCAATGGCTATCTACATGATTACACAGCTTAGTTTGTTCCGTACAACCAATTTACACAAATAGTTGTAAAGCATTTATTAATAGTATTTCTTTTCATTGTCAAAATGTCTCATAGGGAAGGTCAATTGTAAGGTCACTTAGATAGTGTGGGACATACAGTCAGACAGACTCACGATTGAATTCTTGTGCTTCCTATTTTTTAATACTTGGCTTCATCCTTTCATCTTCTTCAAGGATATTCTTGCCTAAATTACAAGATTTACTGTAAGGATAAACTGAAACGTTTATAAAATTCTTTGCATACCCCCGGCTCCCTGCTCCACCATGCTCTCCAAGTGCTTGGTGCTTGGTGCCTTTGTAGACACATTGTGGCACTCAATAAATATTTGTTATTATTTAGAAATGCCTGGCCAGCTGCATAAATTGTGGTACTCAATAAAAAAATTAAAACTATAGTCTCTTGCTCAAAAATTGTGAAAAATGACTACTAAAATATTAAACACAAATCTTTTCATTTCTTCCCACAACTTATCATAATGTACTTTGATATTTAATATTATTATAAATAAAAAAATTAAAAGTTAAAATTATTAGCAAGAATTTTTTCAGGGACCTCACCTACTGTGCATATTGCACGGGTACATGTCAAATATATTCATAGTAGAGTATGAATGTCTAAACACAATAATTAAATAAGTGAGGTGAATGCTATGTTAACCGGTATGATGTAAACAATTCAAATTGTACATAAAATCAGCACATTGTACCCAATAAATGCAGTAAAGTACACAGTTATGATCTAATAAAAAAAAAATTGCAAAATAGAAAACAAGAGAATTTTCCATTCATCTTGATACTGTGCAATGCTAGCTTTAACAACAAAGACGTTTAAATCATATGCAGAATCACCAAAATTACATCATTTATATTCCTTAGTTGTGCTTGAATATGTATTTCATTTTTATGGAAACAGTGAAAAAGTCACACAAAACTATTTCAACTGATTTTATTTCACTTGATCTGGGTTACCTTACCTTTTCCTTTTCTTTGGTGTAATCATTTTCAACAACTTTAGTGCTTGGCTAATAGAGGGAAGTAACCCAAGAAAAAAGATACTAGAGTTCATTGGTTGTTTGGGTTTTTCAGAAGGCTGTTCGCTTCTTTCTGCGTGCAAAGGAAGGTCTAGTTTGAAAAACAGAAAAGATAGCCCCTTTTTGGTGCCCCCAGTGGAAATGCGACATGCTTATTTTACACCCTGAGTCTTGCCGAACTCCATAATTATGGATCCCCTGGAATCTGTGCTGCAAACATGTCAAATGTGCACATCTCTACTCATCTGCATCGGCCTTTTTCCCATTGGATTTCACTTACAAAACACCAGTTCAAAAATGATATTATCGAGCATTTCAGAACAGTGGCAATATTAAATCAAGCACAAAGCCCTTCTGAATGGCAGGCCCTGTCCAAAATCACCAGCCCATGAAGACAACTTTGGAGAAGGATAAGTGGGGAAGCTTTCCAGAGGCTACCATAAGAACTATGGCAATAAACATAAAACTGTGAAGGAAAAGAAGAAACATTGAATAGAAGTAACCAAAATCACAAGAGGAATAGAAAATGTCAGAAAGGATAGCATGAAATTAACGAAGAGTCCCCAATGACGTCTTCAACCATCATTTTCATTTTGTAAGTAAAAACTCCATTGCTCCTATTTATACATGGCTACTCTTAACTTTTTACTAAAAGGTATGTTTTACTGATTATCTTATGTCTTTTGCAAAAGTGACATAGGTAGGACAGGTGCTACTATTGCTTTGATACTTAGAGTTCTTATTCATACAGAAGTCAATTGAATGGCCAAGTGAATTTCATCTTCTGAAAAGGCAAAAGACAGATGTTTGCTTTCCTGAGATCCAGTTAAGGTCCTATTCACATTAAGTCGCCCATATAGAAACTGTGTCCATATTGTGATTATGGCTGTTTTCACCTATTTAGGTGTATTTGTCTTCAAAATAGCAATAAAAAGTGGCAGTATTCATACTACCAAACTTCTGTTTCACAATAAATAAGTAAAACATATCAGTGCTCTTATTGCCTTTATATTAGCATCTAATAATTTAAAAAAGTGGAAAAATAAATATTGAAGTTATGGCTTTACTAGATTAATCTGTGTTTTTAAAATCCTTTTCTGCCTGAGGTTGAACGTATTTCTTAGAAAATTAGATCAAATTCACTACCAATTGAAAAATAAACATAAATTGTTCAGCTTATAAAACTAACATATTGTTGAATTTATTTACTACAAGGAACACGCTAGCCTTCTAAGTTAGTATTGTGAAGAAAAATTGTATTAGTGAACGATTCCAAGAATTCCCCACGTTTTGAGAAAATCTAGTATTCCCAAAGTTAAGAAGACCAAATATACTTTGAAAAAAAGGCTTTTGACATAAATTAAATATTGAAACTCATTAAAAACTAAATTATAAGGAGCATCATTTGGACATATTTTCCTTGTGCACATGTGTATGTGGGTTTGTATCATAAAGACAAAATGATAAACGTAGGTGTAGCTCTGTCTGCTTCAGTGATTCCAGCTACAACTTTACCCGATTTGAAATAAATTGTGCCTTAAATTTGAAGGCAATTTTCGGTAGTTTGGTGTGTGGTACAGATTTCATCTTTGATATTTAGCAAGCCTGAGATCTTCCTAACTTGTGAAGTCTGCATGTCTGCAAACTAGGATGCCTGTGTTTGTGTTTATTACCTTTTTCATGCATGCCTTGAAATAACTAAATTGCAGGTATTTTACATGTGTTTTGTGGTACAAGACAGATACAGTCCACTGGTATAATTTATCTTGAAACACCCTGTTTTACAAAATTACAGAAAAGCACTGCAATTTGCTCAATATTTTATTTCTAAGACTATGGTAAAATCTTCAAAGCCCAGAAGATGCCTTCCAGATAAGAACTTAGCCATGCAATAAACAATTTTCATCAAAGCTCTGGGTTGGGAGAAATAGAGTACAATTTTGGATTTAAAATCTTGGTAATGTTTCTTACTTATTAGCTATTTTGTCTTTTGTATTTTGACCTAATTCAGCCACCAAAGGCATCAACTCTTATATAAGATTAGATACACACACCCACACACACACACAAACAGCAGTCCAAATCAGATTATCTACAATCAAGGTAATTGTGAAGAACAAAATTGTTCATCTCTGCTGTGCAGCTGCCTTATGGAGTTTGTGTTTGATCCCAAGTGACTACTGAAGTTATAACTATACAAGTGTTCTCTAATCCATTGGAACTTTTCCATTTAAAAGATCCTTTTTAAAAACTCCCTTTGATTTCTTCATTCTCCCCAGCAGTATAATAAGCAAGGAGCCACACAGTCCATGGAAAACTTGTAAATATCGTGGAACTCATGAAAATAATTTATTCTAGTTTTCAGTGAATATTTTAAGTATTTGTGCTTCAAGGTTGGTTTTAAATGTTTCACCTTCTTAACATTTATTTCAGAATCTCTATATATTATAAAACCATCTAATATATATGTGTAATTAGATTGTGAATTTTTGATAAAATTCGATACTTTGTCAAAGTGGCAGAAATATTATCAATTATAAAGTGAATCTTTGGTTTTTGTACTTTTTAGTGTGTTTGAATATGTAAAAATTTATAGTCATTTTTTTCCTTATGTTAAGTCTGCCTGCTTAATATTCTCATAATTTACCTGAGTACCTATTATATATTAGTGGGGTTCAATTGTTTTAGAGTAAATTCTCCATCTCCATGATTTCAAGTCATCCTTGATGCAAAATATTTCCAGTACTAAAAAGATTTGTCAAGCATTATTCTTTAGAATAACAATATTTGACAAATAGGTTAATCTTAGGTATTTTTGAAAGGGAATTTTGCAGAGGTGTTCTGGTCAAGAATAATTTTTTTTCCAACTGAAAAAATACCTTTTTCACATACTCATAAATTACAGACTCTCATGAGTCCTTGAGAAGCTGATATCTTTCTTGAACCCATAGTTTCTGTTTTAATTATGTGTGTGTGTGTATTTCACATAAATTTCCTTTACGCCATTTATAAACATTAAAATTCATAAGTAATAAAAGGAATCCTTTTATATTTTTAGAAATTTTAATGTTAATGTTTATTTCATGAGAATAAAACTTTCTACTTTGAGCCTTGAGTAATCTCTCCCATTTGTGACCCACACTATGACTGATCTTAGAACCTGCATTAGCCCATATTGGGCCAGTGTGGTTGGGTTCCAACCAGAAACCCTTCTTGCTCCCTCAGTGTCAACACACTAGCTTTTGACTTGCTTCTCTCTCCAACACCTTTTCTGCCATTTTGTGAGCAGTTTGTTTCCCTCAACATGGAATAATCAAGCACCAGCTGCAGCAGCAATATGTTTGCAAAATTCGAGATATTGATTTTTCTAGTAGAATTATTACCGATCATTTAAAGGATCAAAGCACAAAAGATGCAAATGCAATTCAAACTATAGGGCCAAAAGTCTATTTAGAGAGAAAAATACCACTTCAAGGCAATCATAAAAACTATTTTAATTACTGACATTTATTTTGACTTTCTTGTATGGTGGACATTGTATACTGTACATTGTATCTTCCATTTTGAATATTTACAATTCTGTTCATTGAATTACTCCTATTTTATGTCATTAAAATAAAATTTATTAAAGTTGATCCTTTTCAAGGATAACAGGTAGAAAATTTTGGAGCTGATATTCAGTTTTATCCAATTTCAGAAACTATCCATTGTTACAGTGGTATGTGCCTGAAACATATATACATGAATATATATTTTTATGTATGCCATATATACACAGGTGTACACATTCACACATACATGCACAAATTACTACAGAGTATGCCTTGAGAAACACTAATTCAAAGGTGAAGCATTCCAAAATTACAATATAAGCACAGTTTCAATATCGGGAGCCCATTATTGTGAATAGGACTTTGAAAAGGATATCAGAAAAGGAAACCTTTTGTCTCACAGTTTTTTAAATTGCTAAATTAACTTAGCTTCTGTGGGTATAGACATTCTATATATCTGTGAAATAATAATAATACTTTTCTCATCTAATATCAATTTATGGAAAGACTAGATAATCAGTAAAACTCCTTTTTCTTAGTAAAAACATTCCTTCTACCATGTGGTGTTTTACAAACTGCATGCAAATATTATTCAAAAACGGGGATTTATTTGGACCAGTCGAACATTACCAGCAAACCACTAAATATAAAATAATCAACAAAAAAATGTTACATAGAAAAGTAAGGAACTGGGGAAGAAAGAAGCATATTAAATGATTTCTGTCTTTAAGAATCTGGTAATGTAGATAAAAAACACAAAAAAATAATAACAGATATTTGATGAATTGCTTTGAATATAAGGAATGGTATCTGAAATGAAAGAAATCTATAAGTGAGAGGATGAATATGAACTCCTCATGGCAATGGCAATGGAGAAGTTGGGGCTTTGGAAAGAATTTAGATGAGTAAAATGAAATGTAATTATTTTTCTGGTTTTCTGTTTTGTGGAATTGCACTGATCTTGTTTGCCAGCACTTACAGAATTGTAAGCATAGTAGACCAAGGAAATGACCTTTGGCCACAGAGTTTGGATCCTGTTTTTTACTGTTGCTTATGTCCATGCCATAGTGCTATTTTTTTTAAATCTCTCTAAAATTCATTGTTTTAATAATTACAGTATTAGTTAGTTTTGTTATTGGGGAATTCATGACACTTATGGATAATCTATATTATAGGCTAAATAAATGACAGTCCTTATACTAAGTATTTTAAATGCAGTATCCCATTGCCTCTCACAAAAATATATTGAAATAGTATGCATTATTATCCTTATTTATATAGAGCAAACCTGAAGTTCAAAGGATTTAAACACA
The DNA here is from genome assembly GCA_963574655.1 of Perodicticus potto. Taxonomy (NCBI): domain Eukaryota; kingdom Metazoa; phylum Chordata; class Mammalia; order Primates; family Lorisidae; genus Perodicticus; species Perodicticus potto. The sequence goes on along the minus strand of CAUYRH010035361.1, from coordinate 6,322 downwards.
GCACAGATAAGGAGAAACTGGAATTCTTCCTACACCCGTAGAAATATAAAATGATGCAATGTCTATAAAAAACTGTATGGTGGCTTCTGAAAAAATTAAATGTAGAATTACCATATGATACAGCAATGCCACTTGAAGGTATACACCCAAAGTAATGGAAAACAGCCCCTGGAAGACACATTTGTACACCTGTGTTCAGTGCACTATTATTCACAATAGCCAAAAGGTGGAAGCAACCTGTGTCCATCGATGGATAAATGGATAAACAAGGTGTGGAATTTACAGACCTTGGAACAGCATTCACCCTTAAAAAGGAAAGATACTATGCCGCATGCTAGAACATAGATGAACTTGGAGGGCATTATGCTAAGTGAAATAAGCCAGTCACAAAAGGATAAACTCTTTATGGTTCCACTTAACATGATATTAGAATAGTTGGGTATAGTGACAGAGATTTGGATGGTGGTTGATGGGAGTTAAGGAAAGAGAAAGGGAAGTTATTATTTAACAGATGTAAAGTCTAAGTCTTAAAAATGAAAAGAACATTCTATGCATGGCTAGTAAGGGGATAACACAACGGAATGAACGCATTTAATGTCACCAAATAGTAGACTTAAAAATGGTAACTTTTACATTATACATTTATCATGATTTTAAAAATTACCTTAACCACCTACACAAAAGCCGTATGGTGTGTGTATGTGTGTGTGTGCGCGCGCTCGCGCGTTAGGAGGAAGTGTTGAGAGGGATAGTAGTTAATCTTTTTTTTAAGATACGAAAGGAAGGAAAAAATGACTACTTGATAATATTAATCAAAATTTGCTAACCACAACATTTGTGTATCTTGAACTTTTCATTCTTATAATGAATTAGATAAGAAAGAAGCCACCTCATCATGAAATTTTAGCAACTTACATGAAAAATATTTGGGGTCAAAGCTCAATGCCATCATCTTTTAATTAACTAATCATGAATTTGGAACACTAGTCCATGTTGCTTTATCAATCAAGGACAGAACTGAAAGGCAGGTCACAGAAATTCAGTGTAAAGAGTCTATTATATATACTTTAATTGCTGAGCTATCTTTATATTTAAAGTTGTAATTCCCCAATTTTGGACAGCACAGTGAATGTGACACCCAAGTTAGCACCTTAACATAGTATTACTTAACAAAGATGGTTGCCATTTCTGTCACATGAAAACACTGTCAGGAACCGCACTTCCACTTTTCTGTTGCCATAGATACCACGTTTCCTCTGTGATCAAAAGTAAAAAATGCAGCTCAGTGTCACGATTCAAGTATAAAGAATTGAAACCACTTCAGAAATGTATACAAAGACTCAAAAGCAAGTCACTTCTCATTGGGATTTTAGTTACACAAAGTGAAATTATAGAACATCAGGAGTGCTTGGGTAGTGGAGAAGTTGAAAAACAGAATATTAATAATGCAAAAGAGAATTGCTCTGTAAAACAGCAATATGTGTTTGAATCAATGCATTGCTTCTAGATTTATTTCATCCATTAATTAAATAAGGAAATTGGAAACTTATATTCAAGTTGAAAACTTAAGCCTGATAAATTTAATTTCTTAGTGTAGTTTAAAAAAAATAATAAAAGAGAAAGTACATACCTGACATCAAGTGTTATTATGGTTATTTTATTTTGAACTGTACTTAATTTATCCTGAAGAAGGGTAATCAGTGATTACTTACAAATTTAAGGGCATTTTAATAAATGGATTATATTTGGAGACCTGGGAAGTTTGAAGGGCAAAATTATCTAAATTAAAATTAAAGCCTTGATGGAAATAATTACATGGCTGAAAATTACCTGTAGCCTGTAAGTGTAGTAGTAAGCCACATGTTCAGAAAAAGAGTCACCCTCACAGGCTGTTCTGTAACCTAGCCATCGTGGAGTTTTGCCAAGGCTGAGATGAAAAATTATCAAAATATCCTCTGGGTAGGGCAAGTGACTGGAAATATGAAATCTATACTCAAATGCTTCTGAAGTGATCGGGACTAAAAATGCAAGTATATTCCCCTTTTCTTCCTACTGGGCCTCATTTGTGATGTCTTATAATAAATTCAAGTTGGACAGGCCTGATCAAAGTAAACAGCTAATAAACATAATGAGTCACAATTATTCATATGATGACATTTTCAGAAAACTGTTCATTTTTTATATAAAAAGTCAAGTGGGAACAGATCGTTAAACTATTACGCTTCCTAATGCAATCAGAATTATTTTGTATTGTATAACATTTGCAGGTTCAAAATTCTTTCATAAGTTATTACGTACAATTACAAGGAAGCCTGTGGGTTTAGAGTTAGAACAAGCCCTGCCACCCACTGGCATGGGGCAGTGAATAAAATCAACCTCTCTAAATTCCAGCTGTCTCATCCATACAGTGTTGCTAATAATAATATCTACCCAGCAGTTATTAAGAAGTTTTAAAAAATAATGTAAAATACTTATCAAGGTGTGAAATACATAGAAAATTATCTTAGAAAATACAAAGGATAAAAACAATGTTAAGGAGCGTAAAAATTGTTAGACAAATGACATGTAACATGCTGTTTAATGAGAAATGTAGATTTTGTGAGGAAGATTTTTTTTCCCCACATTACATTTTGGTTTTAACACAGTTCCAGACAAAATAGGAATGGGATTTATTTGAGAATTGACATAGGTCATTATGGAAGCTAAGTGGGATCTAACAAGAAAAATTTTAGAAAGAGTATTAAAAATTCCATAGTTTGTAAGATTTGCTAGTCAAAATCATGTTGCAAGAATTCCTAGGAGGCTCAGTAGAAGATGATAAGTCAGAAAAAGATTCCCACATTTTATGTATAGCACTTTACTATGGAAAAAATATTACACAACAAATTAGTAGAGCAGTCAATGCTTACTCTCTGAATGATTTTATAATATTGGGTTAACGGCTCAAGAACAAAAAACTAAATTTTATCATACATGTCAGAAATAATGTATAAATATTTACAAACATTCGATGTAAAAATTAAAATTACTTAAAGATGTAGAAGTGAGTATCAATATATTTAACAATAGGGATTAATCTCTAGGTGCCTGGAGCCATTTTAGAATTTCCAAAGGGAGATGTATATAAATGTAAGTAAATATTTTAAATGCTACATAGCAATAATTTTATAATCAAGTGTCTGAGGCAAATGACAAAATGGGATACAATGTTTGCAATAAATACTATTACACAAAGATCACTTTCCCGTCAAGAAGATACGTCTACTACTCTGCAATAGAAAAATTGACTCAAATCAGTTAGGCTCTTGAGAGATGAAGAAATGCATATAGCCACAAAACAATTTGAGGCCACTAATAATTAAGTAATGCAAAAACTGAAAAGATGCCATGCAATTGACTATTACAAAAAAAATCTGAATACAAAGATTAGTATGTTGGGAAAGGAGTCTTGTAAGTTATATACACACATATATACAACTTTATATACTATATAAATTATCACGGCCTTTTAAAAAAGCAATTTAAAAAAAATAAGATTCCGTTTTTGTCATCTGTCTCCAATCATAATTGTTACTAGCAGTCTATATTAAGGAGATGGGAAACAAAATATATGTGAAAAATTTTATTGTAGTGCCTTTATGAAGGTCAGAGTTGGCAATCGAACTATCATCAGCAATGGAATAAATATGTAGTACATTCACTAATTGAATTGATTAAAAATGTTTGAAGCTGATTAAATGGGACAAAGGAGCAAAGCTGTCAAGATGCATAATTTGAATTGTTTGTAAACAAATACATTCTATGTATTTGTGTGTGTGTTCAAAAATTATCTAACTAGAATATTAATAGCAATGTCTTTGTGGAATGTTAGTGAAAAATATGGCTCAACTTTTTCTCTATACATATTTTTCTTTGCTTGATTCCCTAAAATGGATATTTGAGGCAGCAGTGTATGTCAAACAGCTTAAACACTTCACATATTTCAATTGTACAAACCTCAAGACCACCTCATGTGGCAAATTTTATTTTTCCACTTTCAGATGAAGAAACTGAAGTGCAGAAAATAATTTACCTAAGACTATAAAATAAAAATGTGGGAGGATGGCACTTGGAACCTAAGGCCTGTTTGGTTCTGCAGAACTTACTCAAATCCACTAATTATGGCAATCATTGTGAATCGCTTTTATAATGCTAATAAAAACTAATAAATTACTTAGCACAATGAATAAATGAATTAATAAATAGTTATATGAAAGTTGAACAGGACTTTCAGCTTCACTCTACTCCAAAACATTGGAATTTCATAATTCAGAACTCACAGATATTTCCTGGGTTTTAATATTTTTGTTGGACTTCATTTTTGGAGAAAAATAACAAGTTATTTTGCTGTTATTATTGATGTTTCTTGAATAACTTGGAGAACAAACAATGAAATAATGAAACCAAGTCCAGTGATTAGCTACTAAAGCACTCCCTCTTTCATTGCCCAGAAACGCTTTTCTGCATTGATAATAATATGTTATGTAAAATAAATTTTTGGTCTCAGCTTACAACTAGCCTGCCTGCAATTAACAGGGGTGCTCTGGGGTTTCCTTCAGTATTATTGAAGAACTCCAAGTCCTACCCATATTTCAGCTGAAGAGAGAGAAATAATAAAGAGAAATTCCTATTAATGATCTTTGGTGTAGCTTTATTATGGTTTACTTCCATATAGCTTTACTCTAGTGAATAATGTTTTCATTTTATAATGCCCTACACTGTAAAATATACACTTATCAATAGATTGTAATCGTGTGATTAAAAATTTAAGAAATTTTGGGACTACATATATTATTAGTGTTTTTAAAACATCTATTAAGTAATTACACACTTACGAAGGACATTGTCCTTTTTATTCAAAACCAGTGAATACACTTAGGGACAATATTATGTATATTTCAAAGTCACTAGAACAGAGGACTTAAAATAATACCAACACACAGAAATGATAACACTCAATGTGATAAATACCCCAGATACCCTGACTTGATCATTACACATCTTATGCATGTATCCAACACTCAAATAAGTGAAATATTATGCATCAATAAAGAAAACAAAACAAGCAGGGTGGCACCTGCAACTCAGTCGGTAGGGAGCCAGCCCCATTACCGAGGGTATTGGGTTCGAGCCTGGCCCTGGCCAAACTGCAACAAAAAAATAGTTGGGCATTGTGGCCTATAGTCTGAGCTACTCGGGAGGCTGAGGCAAGAGAATCGCTTAAGCCCAGGAGTTGAAGGTTGCTGTGAGCTGTGATGCCACAGCACTCTACCGAGGGCGATAAGGTGAGACTCTGTCTTCTCTAAAAAAAAAAAAAAGAAGAAAGAAAGGGAAAACAAAGGAAGCAAACAAACAAACAAAAATGATGTTTTCAATGTTAGCTAAATGAATTATTATAAAATTTTCAGCAATGTCCGTATTTTCAAAACAATCCCTTCTGACTACAACCAAAATGTCATAATTTTCAATAACATGGTGTGGTGCACACAGGCATGCACACACACACAGAGTGTGCCAAAAAGTGTATACACATTATAAGAAAGGAAAAAACTGTATTAAATGTCTAATACTCGAGCCATGTTTGACTTCTGCAATTATAGGAGGTGCTCAGCATGACTTGTGTTGATCGTTTGTTATCAGTATATATTGAGTATTACAATCGTAAAATTTTAATACAGTTTTTGACTTCAAAAAATGTGTATACATATCTTTGGTGCCCTCTGTGTGCGTGTATACATAAATTATCAACAAAGCTCTGATTTCAGGACTTTTTTCAACGGCAAAGTTTTTATCCACCGCAAGTGTTGCAGCTGACCGTAGAGCAAAGAGCCTTCTTCCTCCTGACTGCGCATGCGAGTGTAGTGGGCAGGACTGATCCATTAAGTTACCCAGTTTAGTCCCTACAGGGCTCTTTCACTAACACATGCAATTCTTTTTTCTACATTTTATTTCTTTTTTTTTTAATTATTTTTTATTGAGTCATAACTGTGTACAATAATTCAGTCTTGGAGTACAGTGTGCGGGCTTCCCATACAATCGGAGATATTTTTATCAACCTGATTAACATAACATTCATGAGATTTTCTCATTTACTATGTGAAAACAATTTTGATCCGTATTTAGAAGATTTCTCCTGACCCTTCACATATGCACCACAAGTGTGATCTCACCCTTTATCATCTCTCCCCCCACCCTCTCCCTCCCCTTCCCTCTCTCACCCCTTTCCCCATCTTATTGTGCAATAAGTGGGTTGTAGCCTTCGCTTGAAAGATATAAATTTGCT
>CAUYRH010035359.1:0-23147 GCA_963574655.1 Perodicticus potto | reverse complement strand
CCAAAACAACAAAATATGCTACTCAGGCAAACAGACACTGGCCTCCAGGCTACCCTTCACCTGAAGGTGGGTCTCTGCAAACGCAGACCCCTTGAAATGGTTCTTTGATTTAATAAAGAGAACTTTTGTCTGGCTCGGTGCTCATAGCTGAGTGGTTAGGGCACCAGCCACGTACATCACGGTTGGTGGGTTCAAACCCACCTGGCTCTGCTAAACAACAATGACAACCAGGCGTTGTGGCGGGCACCTGTAGTCCCAGCTACTTGGGAGGCTGAGGCAAGAAAATCTCTTAAACCTTAAGAGTTTGAGGTTGCTGTGAACTGTGACGTCATGGCACTCTACCAAGGGTGACTTATTGAGACTCTGTCTCAAAAAACAGAGGGTGCCTGTGGCTCAGTGGGCAGGGCGCCAGCCCCATATACCAAGGGTGGCGGGTTCAAACATGACACTGGTCAAACTGCAACCAAAAAAATAGCCGGGGCTCGGCGCCTGTGGCTCAACAGGCTAGGGCGCAAACCACGTACACCTGAGCTGGCGGGTTCGAATGCAGCCCGGGCCCGCCAAACAACAATGATAGCTGCAACCAAAAAATGGCCGGGCGTTGTGGCGGGCGCCTGTGGTCCCAGCTACTTGGGAGGCAGAGGCAGGAGACTCGCTTGAGCCCAGGAGTTAGAGGTTGCTATGAGCTGTGATGCCATGGCATTCTCTCCAGGGTGACAGCTTGAGGCTCTGTCTCAAAAAAAAAACAAACAAAAAAATAGCCGGGCATTGTGGCAGGCACTTGTAGTCCCAGCTACTCGGGAGGCTGAGGCAAGGGGTTGGAGGTTGCTGTGAGCTGTGTGACGCCACGGCACTCTACCGTGGGCAATAAAGTGAAATTCTGTCTCTACAAAAAAAAAAAAAGAGAGAACTTTTGTCCTCCCTTTTCTTCTCTCTTTTTCTTCCCTGCCTCTTCTGAGAGTGGTGGGGAGAGGGAATTCTTTGGCGTACTAGGACGGAAGTGGTTCAAATGTGCACATAACCACCTTACAAAATAGCAGTGATTTCCTCACAGTTCCTACAGGTCAGGAGCCCGGGTATGGAATAGTGTGTCTTATTCAAAGTTACGGGTGAGAAGTCAGCTGAGGCTGAGTTTTAATCCAGAGGCCCTGCTGGGGAACAGTCCACTTCCAATTCCCATGAGGCAGGATTCAGTTCCTTGCAGCTGTCAGACTGAGGCCTTGACTTCTTTTTGGCTGTCAGCTGGGGACTGCCCTTAGCTTCTAGAGTGCACCCTTAGCTCCTTGCCATGTGGGCCTCCCACATAGCCACTTAGTTCTTCAAAGTCACAAGGGAGAGAGTCTCTGGAGCCAGTCTGCTAGCAAGATAGAGCCTTGCATAGTGAAACATCATCACCTTTGCCACATGTTGTTGGTCAGAAGCAAGTCTCAGTTAATGCCACAAAGGCTTAAATACAGCGGGAACTCTTAGGGTCTAGAGCCTATTTATGGGTAGTGTATGTGGTGAGGATGCATTTTAATTTTTTCTAAATAGCCAGTTTTCTAAGCATGATTTAACAGGTGGTTGCAAGATGGCAGGTATGTTGGCATAGGTTATTGAAAGGAAGAGGATTCTTCCCTGGCAGCTGCAGTGTGGTGGTTAGTGGAGCCTCGTTCTGTTCTTGGTACACTGAAGCCTGTCTCATCGGCCCTCTTGAGCACCCCTATAATTCCTGCAGGTCCTGGCTAGGGGCAGGTAGGACCCTGTCCTTGGAGTGGAGAAGGGTAATGGATTATTAGAGGCAAAGCCTGCAGTGTTGTGGTGGTGAGCAGTGCCACCTTTTGTTGTCTATGGACAGATGGACCAAATTCTGAGCAGTTCTTTGTAGGACTAGGCATGGGCTTAGGGGGAGGGAGAGAGTCTGGAGGAGAACACTGTTCAAACCGAAGGCAAGATCAAGATGCCTTGATAATGGACCGTGTTGATGAGGGCTTCCACCACACTTGGCTGGTCAGATAGTGTCTGGCCAAGGGAAGGGCAGGTTGCTAATGAAGTCCATGGTGATAGCGTCACTTATTTTCATATTATGTAATCCATTCCATTAGTGGAGCATGGGTTGGGAGTGCTTGTCTGTGACTAGAGCAGTGTTGCAGGTGCTACTGTGCTGGAAGAGACAAAGCTGCCTGTGAGGCTACCAGAGTCCTTGTGGGCCACACCGTATGGAGGAGGGTGGAGTGGTGTGGGCAGCTCTGCCGCAGCAGTAGCCCTGACTCTGGGTCATCATCGGGGGCTCTGCCTCTCGTAGACATCTGCCTGACAGTCAGCCATGTCAAGGCTGGGCATGACAGTGTATCCCCACAGACCTTGGGGAGACCAGAGTCAGTTCCAGGCTCCTTCCTGTTGGTCCTGTGGACACTCTGGCTGTTAACTACTTGAAGGTTTAGATCTTGGTCACAAGAGACAGAGACAGGGGAACCTGGGCCCCAGGCCGCTCCTATTTCAGCAAGTACGCAGTGAGGGGAAGCGGACAGGGTATAGCTCCAGTGGGTGCAGGCCTGGGCTGCTCGACAGGGAGAAGTCACTTACGGACTCTGCTTCTGTTCTGTAAAGTGAAGTCAGAGCTGCCTCCCTCTCTGAACGGTCAGGGGCATTAAATGAGATACTGTGGAGCACCCGGCATGGTCCTCAGTGCCGGAGGGCTGCATGGATGATGCTGCTACCGCAGGACTCAAGGCCACGTGTGTCTCCTCAGCTGAAGCCAAACTTTATAGAATAAATCCCTTTATTAAAAGGATTTGTTCTGTAAAATTTGGATTCAGTCAAAAGGTCACACTCAAGGATCCAGAAGGTCATGTGTGGCCCCAAAGCTGCAGGTTCCGCACCCCTGGCTGTCATTTTAGGCCTTCAGATGTAGTTGCTTTGACTGCAGACTGTGAACCCGGTGTGGCTTTGGCAAACTCAAGGGCAACTGCAGTTTGCCCTGATCTCATCAGAACCTTCTAGGGAAGGATGGGAGGCTTTGAGACTCCTGGGCTGCAAGGAAACTACTCTGTGGGTCGAAGGGCATGAGGGCAGCCCCTGCCAAAGGGGTCTCTACTTTTCTCCCTTCTTTTTGTTGTCTAGTTTCCCCCCCAGGGGGTGGAGCCTGGAAATAGTGAGGTCTAGCAGACTGTTCTAGACCTCCACTTACCCGGCCACCCCACAGTAAAGAGGTTGGATGGGCCTGTGGTGATTGGGATCATCGACTTCAAGAAGGATGGAGTGCAGAGCTAAGAAGGAGGGGACCCAAAAGGGAAGCCTTCTTTGCTGGCCCAGGGCAGTTGTTGAAGCTGGGGTCAGGGGTCAGAGCCAGAGAGAGGAGAGGAAATGCGGAGCCAGAGCCGAGACTGGCTGGGCGAGGAGGAGCTCTGCTTGGAGGTGTCCAACTTAGAGTCTGGTGCGGAGCCTCTGTGTCCCACCCTCTCTTTAGTTGTTAACCCCCCTCTTTGCTTCCCCAGACCAAGCTGCTGACCCAGTATGTGCTGAGTCTGGCCAAATACGACCAAAACTATGACATCCGTGACCGGGCGCGCTTCACCCGGCAGCTCATCGTCCCTTCCGAGCAGGGCGGGGCCCTCAGCCGCCACGCCAAGAAGCTCTTCCTGGCACCCAAACCAGCCCCAGTCTTGGAGTCATCCTTCAAAGGTGGGAGCTGAAACCCAGGGTAACCCATATGGGACATGGGGGGACTGGCCAGGCACCAGTCTTGCCCTGGCTCACCCCATTTGCCCCTCCTGCCGTACCAGGCTTTCTCTTCCCCACACCCACTGCCAGCATCCTCTGGCTGGGCATCTGCCTTACCTGCCAGAGTGGGCTCCAGGCTCTGCTCCTTCGTGCTCCCCTCTCCGTCTCCCTCCCTGAGCAGGCCCTAGGCTCAGGGATCTAGATCCAGAGTTCAGATACCAGGGACCCAGAACGTGACACAGCATCCAGAGGAGAGTTGTATGATTAGAAAGGCCTAGGCTTGGCGCCTGTGGCTCAATGGGCTAAGGCGCCAGCCACGTACACCTGAGCTGGCGGGTTCGAATCCAGCCCCGGCCGCCAAACAACAATGATGGCTGCAACCAAAAAATGGCTGGGCGTTGTGGTGGGCGCCTGTAGTCCCAGCTACTTGGGAGGTGGAGGCAGGAGACTCGCTTGAGCCCAGGAGTTGGAGGTTGCTGTGAGCGGTGATGCCACAGCACTCTATCCAGGGTGACAGCTTGAGGCTCTGTCTCAAAATAAAAAGAAAAGAAAAGAAAGGCCTGAGAACGGGGCGGCGCCTGTGGCTCAAAGGAGTAAACTGCCAGCCCCATATGCCGGAGATGGTGGGTTCAAACACAGCCCCGGTCAAAAACTACAAAAAAAAAAAAAAAAGAAGGCCTGAGAAAGCCATCGTCAGCACCCTGTGAGCTAAGTCATATGAGGTCAGCCCAGACCTGGGCCCCAGGCCTTCGTTTAGCTTTGCCTCTCATCACTGGCTTGGCCCTCAGGCCCCTCTCCCGTGACAAGGGCTCTGAGAGAGGCCTGGGAGTGGAGGGTCGTCCTCCAGCAGGCTCTGTGGACCCTGGAACCTACGCGGGAGAGGAGCCCTCTTCACAAAGCCTGGGCCTCCTGGGTGTCTTCTTGTTCTTCTTGCCTGGGCCTCTGGAACTGGGAGATTCTGAGGAGTGGGGCAGCTTTGAAAATCTGCGGGGAGGGAAGGGAACCGTCCTCCCCTCCCCCACACCATCCTTACTGCACATGCCCGGTCTCTGACCCTGACTCTCTGACCCTTTTTTTGCACCGTTGTGACCGTTCACCCTCCTGCTGACGAGAGCCTGGCGAGACATGCCATTGCCTCCTTGGTCCGGCTGGCTGGCCTTTTATCCACAGCTGTGTCCTCATTCTCCTGTGGCCTCCCTCCCCATAGCACGCAGCCCTGCTGCCCTGCTGGAAGAGAAGCCACATGCCCACTTTGACCTCCCCACTGGAGTCCCAGCAGATAGGCCAGCAGCATCTCTGGGCCAGAGTCTCCTCCTGCCCACCTCTACAGGCCACTGTCCCTGTCCCCAGTCCCTGCTCTGGCCTGGGTGCACAGCCCTTCTTCCAGCCTGGACCTGTGGGCCTGACGGTGTAGTCAGGGTGGAAGAGCCTTGAGGAGACACATCCATCCCCTTCCCCTTCCCAGCTAGGGGGTCCCAGCCAGAATGGCCACCAACCCCACTTAGGAGGCAACCCCAGGGCATTTCCTCACTGCTGCTACTTGCCGGACCTCTCACCCCATCCTCAGACCGGGACCATTTCCAGCTGGGCTCCCTGTCCCACCTGCTCAATGCCAAGGCTACCGGCTACCAGGAGCTCCCGGACTGGCCAGAGGAAGCCCCAGACCCATCCGTGCGCAACGTGGAGGTCGGCGGGGGCAGGGTGGAATTGTGTGTGTGTTACAGCGGGGACACACAGCAAGGGGTCCTGGCAGTGCTGGCCTTGCCCTCCTGACACCGTCCCCACACGCAGGAAGAAGATCTCTCCCTAATTGAGACCCACGTGGGCCTGTTGGGCGAGTACACTGAGGTCTCACGTCTGGGTGCTGTGTGCTCTTTCCCCTCCCCCACGTGCTGTGTGCCTGTGCTGTTTGCTCCTTGGGTCGGCCGTGCTCCTCTGTGAGCAGGTCCCTCTGCTCCCTGGGCAGTGCCCTTTCCTTCGCCCCCATTATTCCCTTTTGGGGATAGGACCAGGCAGGGCCTCAGGAAGAGCTGGGGGTAAAGGGAAAGTAGGGCCTGTGCCTGCCTTCCCCATCTCCAGCCGTGATGAAATGACCCTACCCCCTTCCCAGGTGCCTGAATGGACCAAGTGCTCAAATCGGGTGAAGAGGAAGGAGAAGGAAAAACCCTTCTACTCGGACTCTGAGGGGGAGTCAGGCCCCACGGAGTCTGCAGACAGTGGTGAGGAGATGGGCAGAGCTGTGGGCCTCTGTGCTCCCGTGTGACTGTCCGAGGGTGTGTGTCCCACGCGTGTACACCTCTTGTGAGTTGCTGTACGTGTGTGTGTGCACCTGAGGCATTGCATGCCCCACGCGTGTGTGTGTGCCTGTGCAGGCCTCTGTCCATGGAGTCCACCCGTGTCCCAGTCAGTTCCAGTGCGTGTCTGGGGCCGGGGCAGGTGGGAAGGTTTGAGCTTCCCTGCTGAGTCTGCAGCTGGACACCCAGTGCACCTGCTCTGAGCCCAGGGAGGCCTGCACTGGGGCTGATGCAGCTCCTCCACAGACCCTGAGTCTGAGAGCGAGTCGGACAGTAAGAGCAGCAGCGAGAGTGGCTCTGGGGAGTCCAGCAGTGAGTCTGATGATGAAGAGCAGGATGAGGATGAGGAGAAAGGGAGAGGCAGCGAGAGGTAAGGGGGGGGCCAGCCACGTGCCTGGTGGGGCACCAGGGTCTCCCCTGGGTGAGAAGGGCTGACACGCAGCTTCAGCCCATCTCCTGAGAGCCCCTGAGCTCCGCATGAGGGGTGGGGGCTGACACGATCGCTGGTCAGCTCACAGGACGGTTGCTGTGGTGGCCGCAGGAGGCTCTGAAGCCTCATGGAGGTGGGGGGTGGGGAAGCAACCAGGGGCCCAGAGCCTGCACTGGCACAAGCTGGTCTAGAGCTCTTGCTGGACCCAGGTACCCCACCTCCACCCCCACTTTTTTGGGCTCCCCTGCTTCTGTGAGGCAAGGAGCGGTACCCAGGCCACACCTGAACACTGTTTTCCCACTTCCCTCTAGTGAACAGAGCGAAGAGGAAGGTGAAAAGAGGAAGGCAAAGAAGAGGAAGAAGGTGGCGGAGGGCCTGGAAGGCTCCTCTTCAGATGAGGGCAGTGACTCCAGCACTAGCTCGTCAGAGTCTGAGATGACATCAGAGTCCGAGGAGGAGCAGGGGGAGCCGGCGTCCTGGAGGAGGAAGACAGTGAGGGCCTGGGGCAGAGGGGGGGCTGCTTCTGGGCCAGGGCCCTCTCCGCCCTCACTACCATCTCACCATCTTCCAGAACAGTTAGCTGTCTTCTACCTAACCCAGAACAGGCAGGGTGCTCGCCTTCCCACATCCACATCCCAGTTTTCTCTTTCAGCCTCCCAGCAGCAAAAGTGCCCCTGCAGCAAAGGAGATCTCCCTGCTGGATCTAGAGGACTGTGAGTCTGGGGGGAGAAGTCTCCAGAGCAAGAAATCTGGGGAGTGTGACTTAGGAAGGCCCCCCTGGGGCTCTGAATCTGTTTGGTGGGAGGGGGCAGGGTGCAGAGAGCAGGAGAACCCGTGTTCAGGCCTGAGAGCAGTGAGACAACCTCCCCAGGCTTGGCGCTGGGCTCTGGGGTGGGCCTTCCTCTGAGAGCCGTGAGCCTCGCTGTCCGTGGTGCTGAACCATCGGCTCTCTGCTCAACCCAAGCCAGCTCCATCTTGCCTTTTCCTCAATCTCCCTTCTCTGTTCCCACAGTCACCCCTCCCAGTGTCCAGCCTGTGTCTCCCCCTACTGTTGTGTCCAGCAGTCTGGCTGCTGACCTGGAGGGCCTGACGCTCACAGACTCCTCCCTGGTACCCTCGGTGAGTAGGATGGGGAGGGACGGGGCTGGGGCAGGGACAAGTCTGTGCTGCGTTTGTATGAGGGGCGTGACGAGGGGATAGCTTAAGTCTCCATTGTGGGATGGGGACTTCGGTGGGGACAAGCTGGGATAGGGTCTCTCCTTGTTCATTTCTGTCCCCCTCGCCCAGCTGCTTAGTCCGGTGTCCAGTGTGGGGCGGCAGGAGCTGCTGCACCGGGTAGCGGGTGAGGGGCTGGCTGTGGACTATGCCTTCAGCCGCCAGCCTTTCTCCGGGGACCCCCACATGGTGTCTCTGCACATCTACTTCTCCAACAACGCCGATACCCCTGTCAAGGGCCTGCACCTGGGCACTCCAAAACTGCCTGCTGGCATCAGCATCCAGGAATTTCCTGAAATTGGTGCGGAAGGGCCTTGGGTGGGGGTGGAGGGGGAGGGCCCTGGGCAGATTCAGTCTTCTGTGGTTGCCGATACTGTCCTGGGCCAGGTCAGGGGCAGGCTGTGAGGACACAGAGCTGACATCTAACATGACCCATGCCCTGGTGGAAAAGATAGAGTAGCAAACCCCTGAGTTTCTATCAGGGCAGGAAGTATCTGCAGCAGGTGACTCGGGCCTTGGTTTTCTCAAAACTGACTTAAATGGGGATGAGGGTGGGTAGAGGAAGCATGCCTAGATTTCATGGGGAAACCAGGAGCAGTCTCCAGGGGCCTGGAAAGCCAGGATTCCACAGAAGGCTGGGCAGCTCTGACGGTGGAGGGAGAGTGGCGCGAGGCTGGGTTCCAGACCTGTCGGGTGATGGTTCCCCCACCTTGTTTCCTTGCCTTACACCCCTTCAGAGTCTCTGGCACCTGGAGAATCAGCCACTGCTGTAATGGGCATTAATTTTGGTGACTCAACCCAGGCAGCCAACTTCCAGGTGTGGTATGTGACTTACTCATGGTGTGGCTTGGAGGGTGGGTGGGAGAGAGGCAAGGTCAGAATGAACCAGAGTGCCAGGTGGCAGTTGGCGGGGATACATCATGATTGCATGGTCTAGAAGCCACCCTAGGCCCTCAGGTCTGACCTGACTCTCCAGCTGCCCCTGCACCCTGCATCTAGACCAGTACTTAACTTCCTCTCTCTTGCTATTTCCTCCCACCCTCCCAGCACCCAAAACCGACAGTTCTACGTCTCCATTCAGCCCCCTGTCGGGGAGCTGATGGCCCCTGTATTCATGAGTGAGAATGAGTTCAAGAAGGAGCAGGGTGAGTGCTCCCTGGGCATGGGCAGAGAGGGGCTCCAGGAAGAGGAGGTGTATAAGCTGACTACACAGGTGCTCAAAAGTTCATTAAAACTTTAAAAATTTGGTTCTAGCATTTCTGGCTTAGATGATAGGAAGAATGGTAGTATGCTTCTTCTAGACCAGGTAGATGGTGAACATTTTCTGTAATGGGCCAAAATGTTTTCGGCTTTGAGGGTAATACGGTGTTTGCCGTCACTTTAGCTCTGGTCCTATAATGTAGAAACAGCCATCGGCAATATAGTGCGGTTGTGTTCCAGTGGCTTTTTATTTATAGATGCTGAAATTGAAATTTCACGTGTCATGAAATATTAATCTTCTTTTGATCCTTCCCCAACATTTTAAACATTGTAAGAAACATCATGGGCCATACAGGTGGTGGGCTGGATTGGGAGGCTATAATTTGTAAAACCCCTGATCTAGAAGAAAGGAGGACAGCTTAGTTAGTTTTGGATAAACAGATTTTGAAATGCATTTGGGAAATTCGTGAAGAGATATTTAGTATGCAGTTGGAAATGTGGATCTGTGGATGCAGTTGGAAATGTGGATCTCTCAGGAAGGAGTTTCAGCTGGAGTAGTGAGCATAGCAGCGGCAATGGGAGCTGTGACTATGAGTGAGGTAACCCCGGGGGTAAAGGGGAAACGAGAAGGCCAAGGGCAGAACCTGGGGGAAAACCTGTGTTCTACAGAAGACACAGACGAGGGGAGGGTGAGAGCGGGGTGGAGAACTAGGAGAAGTGACAAAGCAGGAGGAGCCTCGGCATGGTCTGCAGGCCATAATGACCAAAGATCTTCAGAGGCGCAGCTGTGGGGGCTGCTGCCGACCCCAGGGAGAGTGAGTCATTGCTGAAGGAGGGACAGAGGCCAGTTGCAGTGGGTTGAGGGAGACCAGGGCTTCAGGAATGGAGTCCTTTTGGAGGACTTTGGCTATGAATGGGGAGGGAGACGGGGCATGGATATAATGAAGGATCTTACTTTCAGAAACGATTTTTTGGAAACAGGGAGACTTCAACACAAACAGATTGAAAGTTGAAGGGCAAGAAAATGTTATTAGTCAGGAACGAAGGGGATGGAACACAGAGGAGAAGAACATTATTCCTTGAAAGGAGAAGAATGGGAAGCGGCAGAGAAGGCTGTTGGTGGGCAGGAGGGCAGAGGGAGGTGCTCACTCGGGGGCCTAGGGCTGGACGGGAGAGGACAGGTCAGCCTGCAGAGGGCACAGCCCAGGGGATGCTGCCACAGCGGGAGGGCAGCAGTCTGTGCCTGCTGGACTCTGGCCAGGAGTCTGGAAGCCACCTGTGATCTCTGTGCGGGTTCAGCCTCCAGGAACAGGAAGGGAGCTGAATGGGGGTTGGAGAGCTACCCAGGAACAACTAAAAGGTGTGAGGTCCAAAAAGGGGAAACCTAACTGACTGGCCGCACTCAAGGGTCTAGCGTCCAGGTGTCTGACGGGGGAAGTGCCACATCAGTCTTGGGTTGACATGGATGAAGCCTTGGTGGCGGGGGTAGGGAGGATGACAAGGCTTCCTGATGGAGAGTCAAAGCTGGGAGGAAAGTGTCCCTCTGCAAGAATGCCGAGGGTAATTCTGACCTGCCCTGAGCATGAAGGCTGCCCGGGCCTGGGAGGATGTTCAGTAAGCAGGCCCAGGTGCAGGCCTCTGTACCCACCCCAGCCTCTGACCTCATCATGACCTCTGCCTCCAGGAAAGCTGACAGGCATGAATGAGATCACGGAGAAGCTCACACTTCCAGATACCTGTCAGAGTGACCATGTTGTGGTGCAGAAAGTGACTGCCACTGCCAACCTGGGCCGTGTCCCTTGTGGGACATCCAGTGAGTACAGGTAAGAGGCCACCAGTAGCAGAGAGGGGCTCTTGGAAGCTTGCTTTGAACAAAGAGCCCCCAGCCCTTCCAAATCCAGCACCCTTGTCAGCTTTCCCCCACCTTGTCTTCTGTTCCCACCACAGGTTTGCAGGGAGGACGCTGACCAGCGGGAGTCTAGTCCTACTGACCCTGGACGCCCAGCCAGCTGGAGCTGCCCAGCTGACTGTCAACAGTGAGAAAATGGTGATTGGCACCATGCTGGTGAAGGATGTGATACAGGCTCTGACCCAGTGACCCCCAAGTGCTGTGACCTCTTTGGCCGCCACCTTTACTTCTCCTGTGACATCTGGGCTGTTGCTGTGTGCTTCTGTCTGTCCCTCTCTCAAGTCAGCCTCCTTGTGCCAGATAGCATCCAGGGCATCCAGGGGGTCCTCTCTCTAGTCATTGCCAGGCCCCTTCCCTCCCCTCCCTTCCCTTTGCCCATGGGTTCCTTAGAGGCCTGTGCAGAGGGAGATGGCAGCTGCTCCCTTCAGACCTCCCAGCTTTCTGTAGCTATTTACGTAGCAAAGTC
This sequence comes from Perodicticus potto, assembly GCA_963574655.1. Classification (NCBI taxonomy): domain Eukaryota; kingdom Metazoa; phylum Chordata; class Mammalia; order Primates; family Lorisidae; genus Perodicticus; species Perodicticus potto. The sequence goes on along the minus strand of CAUYRH010035359.1, from coordinate 11,931 downwards.
TCAATAAAATGCCTTTTCCCTAGGCTGACTCACCTTGCCTTCTAAGGGGGTTGGGGGAGACTACTCAGGGTGATGGGGTTTGGCCCTGTGATCTGGTAGGGGAGGCTGTGATTGACTCTCAGGTGCAACTCCGGCTGGATCCCCAAGGTGACCATTTATAGGTCAGGTTGCCTGGGAGGCTACAGGCATCTCCATGGAAGGGTCATCTGAGTAGGGATGGGGAGGCCAAACAGGAAGAGCTCCTTGAGCCTTCTCATAAGCTTCTACAAAAGCAAGTCCTCTTCCTTCCCAAGGGGTCTGCCAGCCCTTTGGGAAGGAATGTCTCCTAATATGGGGAATTCCTGAAACAGGTGCTCAGTCCAAAATATGTCATCTACATCTGAATATGGGGGGAGGCCCCAACCTGGCTGGAGAGATGACCCATCTGCCCAGCTTAGAGGGTAAGAGCAGAAAACACACAACCATGCTTCTCAAGGGCCTTGCATCCAATCCCCTGGGCGTCTGGTCAACATGAAGATTCTCATCAGTTGGTCTGGGGTGGGGCCTGAGAGTCTGCATTGCTTTTTTTTTTTTTTTTGAGACAGAGCCTCAAGCCGTCACCCTGGATAGAGTGCTGTAGCATCACAGCTCACAGCAACTTCCAACTCCTGGGCTCAAGTGAGTCTCCTGCCTCCGCCTCCCAAGTAGCTGGGACTACAGGCGCCTGCCACAGTGCCTGGCCATTTTTTGGTTGCAGACTTCATTGTTTTTTGGTGGGCCTGGGCTGGATTCGAACCCGCCAGCTTAGGTGTACGTGGCTGGCACCTTAGCCCGTTGAGCCACAGGCGCCGAGCCGAGAGTCTGCATTTCTAACAAGGTACCAGAAGCTGGTGCTTCATGGACACACTTGGGTAGTGAGAATTAGAGCCTCCACACCTGGGATGAACCTGGTGGGTGCAGTGAAGGTCAGGGTCCTCCCTGACACCTGGTGAGGAAAGAGGCTAAGTGAGCACTGGTTCCAAAGGAATAAAAGGCATTCCCTTAACACATATTCTACAGGCTCGGTGCCTGTGGCTCAACGGGCTAAGGCGCCAGCCACGTACACCTGAGCTGGCGGGTTCTAATCCAGCCCGGACCTGCCAAACAACAATGACGGTTGCAACCAAAAAATGGCCGGGCGTTGTGGCGGGCGCCTGTAGTCCCAGCAACTTGGGAGGCGGAGGCAAGAGACTCGCTTGAGCCCAGGAATTGGAGGTTGCTGTGAGCTGTGATGCCACAGCACTCTGCCCAGGGTGACAGCTTGAGGTTCTGTCTCAAAAAAAAAAAAAAAACACACATATTCTACAAAGAAAAAAGTCTATAGCCAGGTGTGGTGGATCATGCCTGTAATCCTAGCACTTTGAGAGGCTGAGGCAGGTGAATTGATTGCTTGAGCTCAAGAGTTTTGCGACCCAGCCTGAGTAAGAGCAAGACCCCTGTCTCTACTAAAATTAGAAAAATTAGGCAGGCAATGTGGTAGGCGCGTGTAGTCCCAGCTACTTAGGAGCTGAGGCAGGAACATTGCTTGAGCCCAAGAGTTTAAAGTTGCTGTGAGCTGTGGTGCCATGGCACTCTGCTCAAGGAGACAGAGTAAGACTCTATATGAAAAAGAAAAAAGTCTAGGAATCTTGAATTTAAGTTAAATAAGTTCATTTCCCACAGACCATCTCAGAGCCTTTACTATTCTAATGTATACTGTGACCACCCTCCCTCTCAAGGCTGTAGAGCTCGCAGTTACCCAAACATAGTTATCAAAAACATTTTGATTAACTGGGTTATAAAAGGACACACACCAGTTTTAAGATGTGGTGCCTCAACCTCCGATCCTCCATGACCAAAACTTGAGGTCCTTAGGCATAGCTTCCCACAGCCCTGTAGCTTCTGCACCCCTGAGCAGTCTGTCCAGGGGTGAGACAGAGTGAAGCAGGTATGGCCTCCTCTGAAGAAAAACAAAGGCAGGGGCTCAAGGGACTTGCTAGGCACTGTGGCACCAGAGAGCAGCTGGAGCTGCTGCTTCCCTGACAGCTGACAAGCCCCAGAGTCTCCCTGGAATCATTGTTTCTGCACCGCAGGTTCTGAGATGGAACTGACCCACTAGTCAGGATGCACTTGAACTGTGGACTCATTCTCACTTCTGCCTCTGAATCAGCACTACTCACAGCACTGAGAAAGATGTGGGGGTGATTTTCTAAGAAATTTGAACAAGGACCATCAGAGAATTCCTTACTCACCTTCATTCTGCATCAAAGTCCCCAAAAGGGATCCTGTAGATAGAAACCAGAGGTGCATAAGGCAAGTACCATAACATTCTTTATGTAGCTCACAGCAAGGTTCCCTTGGAGAGGCACTGGGGTCCCCAACCCTGAGAGTGCAGAGAGCTGAAGACTTTGGCCACAGCTCTGTGTTTGTTTCTCTGGCTTGTGTCCCAGGCTTTGGGATTAGCAATAACAGCTCTTCATAATGAAATGGTCTGGTTCTTGCCTCAGGGGAGAGGCAGGAAGCAGGAGTGCAAGATGAGAGCAGGGGAGAGTATGACTCTGCAGCTGGGCAGGAGGGCTGTACTGGTGAGGCCCTGCAGGCTGGGGTAGCCATCTCCCACCCAGGAGCAGGAAGGGGAAGGGCAAGGAAACTGAGGCCTTCTGATTTCAAGATTGTTTTTTAAGCACCAAAAGAGACAAGAACACCTTTCTCTGCTGTACTCCTTTTAGTAGAAGGATGTGTTCTGTGAAATTGGATTCAAATGCCATACTTAAGGACCTAGAAGGCCAAATATGGCCTTAAGGCTACAGGTTCCCCGGCCCTGCCAACCCAGCCCATCTCTCCCAGGTCCACAGCCACACTTCCCACAGCCCTGCCACATCAGCATCCTTGAGTGAATCCACAGGGGTAAGAGGGACGTGGCCAGGACACCCAGGTGACAGCAAATCAGACGGGTAGGCACTGGGGCATCCCTATTCCACCCAGAGCAGTTTTTTCCCCCAACTTTATCATATCCTATATTTTGCTACTGGCCCAGGTCTTTGCTACTGTGGTGACGTTATGTCCCTAGGGCCTTAGGGCCTGGTTGCAGCTGGCAGGGGAAATGCTTCCCATGAGTAGCAGTGCTGAGGCAGCCCAGGAGCTGGCCCAGGGCTGGGGCTCAGGTGGGCCCCAGACCACAGGGCAGACTGGGAAGCGTTCTGAGGAAACTGCTGGCACACAGGAGGCATTGTGGAGAGGGAGCAGAACCAAACAGAAGCAGAAGGCCTGGCACAGAGGCAGAAAGTGCCCTGGCAAGGGTGAGGTGGAGCAACATTGGGGACCCAGGAGGTCTGACAGTGGGCTGACCACAGCCTCAGTGACTCAGCAACAGTGAGCTTGTCTGGGAACTGGAATTCACTCTAGGATGGGGTCAATGCAGTGTCCTGGCAAGTAGGTAAGAGAAGTGGTTTCTATTTCTGGCCAGGCTAATGCACCTGGTGAGCTGCAATGGTTGGATGGGCTGGGGACCCTGGGGAACAGATCTGCTTACAGATGCCAAGGAAGCCACTACAAGGACCCCAGAGTCCACGCCTGAACCCCCATCCATCCAGCCACGAGGGTGAGCATATTTTGTTGGGCATTCTGAGAGCCACCTCTGCTGAATGCATCCTCTAGATCAGAAGTTCTCAACCTGTGGGTTGCGACCCACAGGAACTGTATTAAAGGGCCACGGCATTAGGAAGGTTGAGAACCAATGCTCTGGATCAGAAAGATGGCTGTTGAGTATATGACTCAAGTAGCTTTCCCTGTCCTGGCTGGAGAAGCATAGGTAAAACAGGAAAATTCTGAGGGCCCACCAGAGGCCTGGCTTTGGGTTTTCCTTCCGTCACTATCTAGTCAGTTGTGTCTCCTGGCATCAGGAGAAGGTGGATTTTGTTCACCTTGGAAGTTTTAAATTATATATATATATATATATTTTTTTTTTTTGGCCGGGGCTGGGTCTAAACCCACCACCTCTGGCATATGGGGCTGGCGCTCTCCTCCTTGAGCCACAGGCGCCGCCCTAAATTATATATTTTGATAAACCAAAGCTTTTAATCCTACTGAGGCTGAATTTATCATCTTCCTTTATTTTTTGTTTCTTCATTAACTTATTCAGTAGATATTTATTCAATATCTAATGAGAGTGAGCTGCTCTTTTGGGCATCATTGGGGATGCAAACATGAACAAAACATGGATTTTTGTGTTCAGGAAGTCTGAATCCAGTAGGAAAGACATACCTGCAAATATCCAAAACTCAAGTCAGAACAAGCACTTCACATTATACAAAGTGCTATTATCATATATCATAGTGATAACATATCTCTTAGGTAGATTCTAGCTTAATTTTACAGGTAGAGAATTGTGTTTTTGAAAAAGTAACTTGTAAAAAAAAAAAAAGAAAAAAGTAACTTGTACATATAAAAGTAGTAGACAAACACAGTAATAGCGTGTAAAGCACTTATTATATATACATCATCTTCCTTTATATCAGATAGTATTTCTAATTTACAAAATTCATCCACAGGCTGAGGTAATAAAAATATTTTCCTGTATTTTCTTCTCAAAATTATTCCAGGTAAAACTTTTCACATTTATATCTTTTTTAAAATTAAGTCATAACTGTGTACATTGATGCATTTATGGCAGCAGTTCTCAACCTGTGGGTTGCTATATTAAAGGGTTGTGGCATTAGGAAGGTTGAGAACTACTGATTTATGGGCTTCAGTGTACTGATTTGATACACAATGTGAAATGCATAACATGGAACTGATTAACACATCCATCACAATTATACTCTTTTCTTAATAGTTTTGAAAGAACACTTATATCTTTATTTTTTTTTTTTGAGACAGTCTCACTTTGTGGCCCTCAGTAGAGTGCTGTGGCATCATAACTCACAGCAACTTCAAACTCCCGGGCTTAAGCGATTCTCTTGCCTCAGCCTCCCAAGTAGCTGGGATTATAGGCACCCACCACAACGCCTGGTTATTTTTAGAGATGAGGTCTTGCTCTCCAACCTGTCTCCAACCCGTGAGCTCAAGCAATCCACCTATCTCAGCCTCCCGAGTCTCCAACCTATAGCTCAGGCAATCCACCTGTCTCAGCCTCCCAAGAGCTGGGATTATAGTGTGAGCCACTTCGCCCAGTCCTTTAACCCACTTTAAATTTGATTTTGCGTATGATGAAAAGTGAGGCTGATCCACTCTTTTACTTAAAAGAACAAAAAAATGGTCTTTTGTATAAAGAGCCTGGCAAAACTTGAGCACAGATTGTATGTCCACTTTGCCGTGTGGTCTCAACTTTCAAAGTGAATCCCCTTCTGCTCTTTTGCAATCAGGAAACCATTTTCTCCCAGAAATCTCCCTTCTTTCAGCCTGCTGTGGAAGCACTGAACACCTTAGCATATAAGAGACTACCTGTCCCCTAGTATATGTATTTAAAACCTGAATTATAAATCTGGGGCTTGTAGAGAAAGTGCCACCCATAGCTGGGCTGAAAGCCTGTCTGCTGTCTGGAGAATGGATAATGCAGCCTGTTTGCAGTTGCAGGGACTTGACTGAGTCATTTAGTATCTCTACTGCTGCCACTTTCCACACCTTCCCCGTGGACTGTGGCCACCTAGTCAGAGGGTCTGTTCCTCCTGTATGACCTGCAGGCCTTGCCAAGAGTGGGCAGGGAGCTGGGACTCACCCACACCTGAGCCCATTACTTATTTGGACTCAATCACCTTTCCCCTCCCTATCTACAGTGAGCTCTGGGGTCATTCACAGTGAAGTGCAGCGCATACAGAAGGGTGATGGAAGTTTCGTTCACATCTAGTTCAGACGTCGGGCTCTGAAACCAGAAGACTGCCTGCCGCTGCTAGCTGGGAGACCTTGGGGAAGTTAACCTAACTTCCTTGAGCTTCAGTTTCCTTAACTACAAAATGAGTTAACATGGGCAAAGGACTTAGAACTGTGCCAAGCACAGTCAGTCCTCGGTGGAGATGAGCTATTACTACCTGCAACAGGAAGCTTAGGAAGAGGAATTTTAAGCAGCAGAAATTTTTAAGTTACCTAAACGATGCCTTAATTTTCTTATATGGCTGGGAATTTTGAAATACCACAAAATGGTATTATTGTAATGGTAAATAACCAAAAGTGGTTATTTCATTGAAAAAAAGCTTTTAGACATCTGTTCCCTTGGGCACTATTCAAGGAGGGATTTTAAGTAGCAGAAATTTTTAAGTCACCTAAATGATACCTTAATTTTCTTATATGTCTGGGAATTTTGAAATACCACAAAAATGGTATTTGGTAATGGTAAATAACCAAAAATGGTTATTTCATTGAAAAAAAGCTTTTAGACATCTGTTCCCTGGGGCACTATTCAAGGTTTCAGATTCTTGTCTTGCTCAGCTTTAGGGTTAGAAAAAAAGAAAGGATGTAAGGGATCACCAGCTGGCTGCCAGCAAGCCACCATGACGTCCCTGGACTTCAAAGTTCTTTCAATTTGCATCAGTAACCAAACCTAAAATTCACCTTGAAGATTTCACTGTTTTTTTTTTTTTGTTTGTTTTTGGCCGGGGCTGGGTTTGAACCCGCCACCTCCAGCATATGGGGCCGGCTCCCTACTCCTTTGAGCCACAGGCGCCTCCCTGTTTTTTGTTTTTTTTTTTTTGAGACAGAGCCTCAAGCTGTCACCCTGGATAGAGTGCTATGGCATCACAGCTCACAGCAACCTCCAATTCCTGGGCTCAAGCGAGTCTCCTGCCTCTGCCTCCCAAGTAGCTGGGACCACAGGCGCCCACCACAACGCCCCGCCATTTTTTGGTTGCAGCCGTCATTGCTGTTTGGTGGGCCTGGGCTGGATTCGAACCCGCCAGCTCAGGTGTACGTGGCTGGTGCCCCAGCCCGTTGAGCCACAGGCGCCAAGCCGATTTCACTGTTTTTTAAAACTATTTCTAGCTTTTCTTGAAAGATGTGGCTGGGCTGGGCCCTCATTCCCAATAGCACTTTTAGGTTTAGCACCTTTAGGGCTTTTAGTGCCCACTCTCACGTGGCTCCTGTGCTGTAGGCATCTGGGTGTGACCCCCCCAGGAAGGACAAGCAAGATAACACCACCTCAGAGCAGCTCGTGGGGATGGCCTGCTGGTGGCAGAGAAGGGCTCAGTTGGGAAGGTCCCAGCAAAGCTGCCTTGCCCCTGTAGTCACCATCCTTTCTGCCCATGACTTCACCAATCCAAGGAAGCTCCTGCCGTAGACCTAGGGGTGGATGAAGATTGGCCAACTTTCACCGCCCCTCATTCTCTTTGAGGCCTTGTACCAGCATCTGTCCTCACCTTTATCACCTTCCTCCCATTCATCCTTGTGAAAAACTAGGCGACACCTCGGACTTGCTCCTTTTTCATCACATCAGTTACTTGCCCTCCTCTTTTCAGACCATAGATCCAGGGCAGCCTCATTGGCCTGCCAAGAAGGTGGCAGCCTCCAATGCCAGAAGGAACCTTGAGCACAGGGAGGGTTTAGTAAATCTAACAGCCTTACGACGATGAAATAACACATTTGAGACACTCAGTAATACTCTATGGCTAAACTCGGTCCCTTTCCTCCCCACTCTAGGCCCTTGTTTTTCCCCCTTTTCTGTCCAACCTCTTATTAAGTCTCCAGTAACACCTTAGAAGAGACCCGCGAGTACCAACTGCTTTCACCATTCTTCAGGTTTCCGCTGCCTGCAGAATAAAGGTCTTGTACACATGGGCCCAGGCTTCCCTCCTGCGGTGTCAGCTAGTACATCCTCCGTCCCCAGACTAGCTCTGCGCGGTCCTCCCTCCCCACCCTGCTGGGTCTCCCGCCTGGGGCCTCCGCCTCTGCGCTCCTCTGGGGCTTCCGGTCCGCTCCTGCTCCCGCCGCCCCAAGAGCCCAGCCTGACAACAGCCCAGTCCACGGTGGTCTGTCTCGCCCACGGCCTGCCCTGTTTCTCGTCCCTTCTCGGTTAGGTTGCCTGTGATAGTCTGGCACAAGCCTCGGAGGCAGTTTCCCCAGGGAATTTCGATCCAAAGAGCACTAATGATGCCTTTGGAACTTTCTGCAACCCTCTGACGCCCGCAGTCCCCTTTCCTGCACACCGCACGGTGGGTCTGGAGTTTGCCTCCTGCAGCCCGAGTTGCTAACGCAGAGGTGCAAGTTGGCTCTCGCCCTGGAGACGTGATTGGAACAGAAGGGGCGTGGACACAAGGCAAATGGCCAGCGCTTTGCCAGCGCTCGTAAGCCGCGCCCCTTCCTAAGGGGGAAACTGAGGCTCAGGGCAGAGAGTGACTTGATCACGGCCGCCAGGCGAGTGACGTGTTCAGGCGTGGGCCTGTGCCTTCCCAGAGGGTGGCCACAACCCGCGGCCAGCAGTGGCTCGGACTGCAGATGCCGCCCCGGTCCTGGCCCACGCGCGCGTCTCCGGGTGGGCAGCGGGGCCCTTGGCCAGGCCTGCGGGGCGGGCAGAGAGCGGAGGGGCGGGGCAGGGCGGGGGCGAGGGCCCGGGCGGGGCGGTACAGGTGCTTCGCATCCGGCCGGGGGTGGGGCGGCGGCTCCGCGGAGCTTTATAAGCCGCCCGGGGTGCGGCGCTGCGTGCGGCTAGCTCCAAAAATAGTGCCCACGTGTGCGCACGTCTTCCTTGGCCGCGTCGGTCCGTCAGTCCCGCAGGGCCCCGCGGCCCCCACCGGGCCCATGGCGTTCCCGCCGGTAAGAGCCGCCTGCCGGGGCGCAGCTGGGCGGGGCCGCGTCCTGGCCGCTTCAGCTAACGGTCCGCGCGCAGCCGGGTCCGGCCCAGAGGTACCGCCTACCCCGCCCTTTGCGAGCGAGTCCCGGGCGGGGCGCGGGTCACGTGCCCGCGGGCGTGGGGCCTCGTGGCCGGGCGTGTGGTGAGGGGGGGCAGGGAGCCTCCTCGTGACTCAGGGCCTTTGGGTTTAAAGGCGCCGCAACTCAACGAGGGCGGCCGGTCGGGCCTCCAGGCTGCATTGCGGACTCCGGGTGGCCTCGAGCGCAGGTCCTGACGAAAACTAACCCGCCCGAAAGGAGTCCTGGCCCCCAGAACACTTGCTTTACTCACTGCCGTCGCACGTGAGATCTGAAGACACCAGCACTGGAAGCGCACGTCCCTCAAGAGTCTCGTTCGCACGCAGCGGGGTGGGGCTGTGACGTCGAGGAGCCCGGGCGCCAGGCCTGTGTGGTCAGTGGAGGGCGCCGCGACGGCGGCACGGCCCCTTTAAGGCGGAGGGATCAATACAGTCGTGCTTCCGTGGGCCGCCTTAGCCCGGGAGGTCACGTGGCTTCACACCTTGGCTTGGGGCTGGAGCTGGAGTCCCGGGGTGGGGTTAGCCAGGTAGGGTTGCACGCGTGGGCGGCGGGCGCGGCCTCGGCTCGGGGGCGCCGCAGGTCCGGCGGCTTTGAGGGGTCGGGGCAGCGGGTGGGCCGCGGAGGGGGCGCGCGGTGGCCCTAGACGGCGCCGCGGCCCGCTCGCAGCCCCCCCGCCGGGCCGGAGGTGTGCATGTGGCTTCGGCGTCCCCGTCGTGTCCCGGCGCTTTGGGACAAGGCCCGGGGCCCAAACTCGGGGAGTAGGTTGGCGCGGCCTTCAAGCTCCAGTCTCGGGTTTGGCGGAACAGTGGCCGGGGAGCCGGACCGGGCACTTGACGTGACGAACGCGCTTGGTAGAAGAGCTTTGCCTGCTTGGAGTCTCTGGGGAGAGTGGAGACCCGGAAAAGTGTGTCGCCTTTGATTGTCCCGCTCGGCATCGTTCCCTGGGGCTCCTCCTCTCTGTGGTTTCTCTGCGGTCCAGGGGACCGCGGCGTGTCGCCTCCTTGCGGGGCCGAAGTGTCTGTGAGCGACGCGGCGTTGCCCAGGGGAGCGACACCCGGGCTTCCGAGTACGGGCGTGTGCGCGAGGGCTTTTGGTGGCGCTTTGGTCCTTGCAGGCCTTGCCCCTTTGCACAGCGCTCTCAGAGGGGTGTGGGGAAGTCGGGCACACCGGGGACAGCGTTGTCCCAGGCCTGGGCGGAGGCCGCCCCTCCCATCCATCCTGGGCTCCGGGGAGCTGCAGTTCCGGGCAGCTGCCTCCTCCGGTCTCCCTGGCTACCGCTCCCCGGCTCTCCTGGCACCGGAGGAAACGACTGGCCTGCGTCATTCGTTGGGACAGGAGGCAAATGGGTAGGATTTGGTTCTCTGGAAGACACAGGTGTGCCACCTGCCGCTCTCGTGCCAGTTGGACCAGTGTCTCTGGAGGGTAGTTTGCACCTTTAGGCTCAGGTGCTGCTGCCGTCTAGGGACATACGCTGGGTTAAAAAAGAAAAATAAATTCAAGTGAGTGGAACAAGACCTTGGAAACCTTTTAAGCTGGTGGTGGTTTTTCTGGTTCGTTTCCCCCCTAGCAGAAAAGAAACGAAGTTCTGCTTCTGGCGTTGGGGAGTGCGGGGATTGGGGCTGTCAAGAGCCCCTGAGGACTGTAAAAGTCGAGGGCTCCGTCCTTCTCGGAGTTTGGATTGATTCTATTTTTTTTATTTTTTTGGTCACAGTGGTTTTAAACTCGGGTAGCCCGGCAGTGTCTGTCTAGTTTAGAAACAGGACTTGGAAGTTGACTACCCCGAGTGTAAGTCAGTCTTTGTAATGTGAAATACTGGACGCTCCCCTCTCAACTGTTGTTAGAAATAACTCCCTGGTCTGAGCTCCGTCTGGGAGGGAGGCTGCAGCGGCCTGTGCAGCAAATAAGAGGTTGGAGAGTTGAGACTCGGTGAAGAAGTTACAGGAGCGACTTTTGCAGGCCAAAGGTTCTGTGGGTTTTTCTCACCGTGGCACACAAACCAGTGCTCTCTGGGCAGAAAATGAAACAAGAGGATGAAGTAGTAAGAAAGACTCTTAGGTTCAGCACCAAACTTGTCAGGGAGCAAACTAATGGTAATAGCTGACTTAAATATTTTCACTGGCCGTAATTAGTAATTTTGTTCATAATCCTTAAAATGGATTGCAAACTCAAACCCTGCAGGAGCCTGAAGGCAAACTAGTAAAGGAGGAGGAAGGAAAAGTCCGCAGGCCTCATCAGGATGAGGATATGCCTTTCTAAAGGGAGCAGCCACTAGCTGATGGTTGCCAAGCAGAAATGTAGCCCCAAATTGGTGATCTTTGACTGGTTAAGCTGGCAATCTCTACTTTGTTGAATTCCTTAGCTTTTAAATGTAGCTGATAAAAAACTTTAAACACTGCATGGATCAAATGTAACATGTCTAATGTTGGATTCTAGTGAGGCCTATTTTGGCATCTACTTTAAAAATCCCTTTTGGATTTCCACTCGCTTTCACAGTTGAGGAAACAGACTCAGAAATCAAGTCACAAGGCTATTAAGTGATGGAACTGGGTGTGAATTTAGGTGTTCCTGGTGCCATAGCCCATTCCATTAAGTGTATTCTGGTATGTCAGAAGCTCAGGGAGTTAGTTATTGGTTGTATACATCATAGAAAAAAACGTAGTGGTCTGTGGGGTGGTCCTATTTATAGGGAAATTGAGCCTTAACTAACTTGGTGGGTATTTCTGATTGCTGTAGACTTTTGGGTCTTCTGAAGACTAGCACAGCAGAGCTGATGTCCAGAGGAATGTGCTGTGTCTATCATTCCAGGATGTGTGTCAGAGCATTTAGTTGATCCTGAGAGCCAGAGGTCTGGAGAAAGACTCCTCCCACTGTGGGAATGACCCTCCCAACTTTGCACAAAATCTCCTTTTATAGAACAGTTATAATTTCTATAACTTTTTATTTCTCAGGCAAGGCAATTTTGAAATTACATAATTGCTTTAAGACCTATAAAAGTAAAATGGAGCTTACTATAAAGCTCACTTTCTCGGTCTTAGCTGTCTCTGAGATTTCTAGGAGGAATTACTAAAAAAAAAAAAAAAA
>CAUYRH010035357.1:0-26116 GCA_963574655.1 Perodicticus potto | reverse complement strand
GACTCAACTACTAGACTCCTGGAAGTCATCAAAAAATACAGTAATGTCTCAGGATATAAAATCAATGTCCATAAGTCAGTTGCCTTTGTATATGCCAACAACAGTCAAGATGAGAGGTTAATCACAGACAAAACTTCCTTCAACATAGCCTCAAAGAAAATGAAATACTTAGGACTATACCTAACAAAAGAGGTAAAAGACCTCTATAAAGAAAATTATGAAACCTTAAGAAAGGAGATAGTAGAGGACTTTAATAAATGGAAGAACATACCATGCTCATGCCTGGGAAGAATCAACATTGTTAAAATGTCTATACTTCCCAGAGCAATTTACCAATTCAACGCCATCCCTATTAAAATACCAACATCCTACTTTCAAGATCTGGAAAAAATGATTCTGCGCTTTGTATGGAACCAGAAAAAAATCCGTATACCTAAGGCAGTTCTTAGTAATAAAAACAAAGCTGGGGGTATCACCATACCAGATTTTAGGTTGTATTACAAGGCCATAGTGGTCAAGACACCATGGTACTGGCACAAAAATGGAGACATAGATACTTGGAATCATATAGAAAACCTGGAAATAAGATTACTCTTGTTCACATCACCCTGTTTCACAGTCAGAGAAATTACACACAGACACAAGTCAATTTGCCCACTCATAGGCAGAATGCAAACATCAAAGTAACAGTGCTTCTTCTTTTATGACCTATGTGTTTTTTTTTTATTAAATCATAGCTGTGTACATTAATGCAATCATGGGGTACAATGTGCTGGTTTTGTATACAATTTGAAATATTTTCATCAAACTGGTTAACATAGCTTTCATGGCATTTTCTTAGTCATTGTGTCAAGACGTTTATATTCTACATTTAGTAAGTTTCACCTATAAGGTCTTTCTTTTAAAAGATAGAAGAATTGTTCCCAAAAAGTTTTCCATCACTAATAGGAAGGTGTCTCCCATCACTTTTATGCACAGAAGGTTCTAGTACGTTGAATTGTAGTGGCAGGCAACAATAGGAAGAGGAAGTGTTCTGGTTCACATCCTACTCTGTCACTTGAAAATGCATCATCTTGGAAAAGTTAGTTTAACTTTTCTGAGCCTCAGTTGCTCCACCAGAAAAATGGCTGGAACAACATCCACCACATAGGATTCTGCAGATTAGAAATAATGAACTCAGAGCCAGGCACATGGCAAGACTCAATCAATGACTGTTTCTAATATGGAAGAGGCAGATGGGAGTGAGCAAAAGTCTTTGCCTTTGCTACAAATAATCCATCACACAAATGAATTCATGAGTGACGTCAGGTCAGTAGTGAAAAGGAATATAAAACTTCCCAAGAGCATATTAGAAAAAATGTGGTCATTTGTTATCCTTTTCCTGTTTCTCTTACAAAGAAATTCACTTTCATTTCACCTTTACACTTTTTTCCCAAATGAAATACAAAATATATGTAACAATATTCATTTATTCGGCAGACAATGAATGAAGACTTCCCCTGTCCCAGGGCCCGTGCTAAGCATAGGGAAGACCCAAATGAAAGACAGAAGACTGCTCAGTCTACTGGGGGAGTCAGAAACATAAACAAATAATCACAATTAAATCACCTCTCCATTGAGATATAAGGTAATGTGACCAATTCTGATACTACTTCTAAGAAAAGCTTCCTAACTTGCCTGAGAAAGCTAAGAGCTGAAGTTAATCCTGCCTTAAGTTAGTCAAACCATTGGAACATGGCAGGAGAAGTGTTATTTAAATGTCTGCATGAGGGGATGGGAACATGCAGCCTTCTGATTTCAAGAGGGTTCTTTTTTTAGCACCAAAGGAGGCAAGAAAAGTTTCATCTGCTGCACCCCTTTCAATAAATGGATTTGTTCTGTAAAATTTGGATTAATTCAAAGGCTTCATGTAAGGACCCAAAGGCCACATTAGCAACTACACACCAAAAGTAGATTTCCCCTACAATAAGGAACATAAGCAAACCTGTGGCCTCTAGATTTACAGATGAGGCATACTTGAGAGGAGAACATGCCCCAAAGAGAGAAATCAGAGAGAATGAGGGAAGTGTAAGGACACGGAGGAGGAGGAAAGTGAGGAGAAAGAAGAAAAAGAGAAGGGAAGAATCATGGGCTGTGAGACCCACGGAAGAATATAACTCTGCCTGGGGAACTGGGGGAGCCATTATGAACAAAGGGACATTTGAGCTGGACTTGGAAGGTTGAGTAAAAGTTTGAGAAAGAAAAGATATTCCATAGTAACTAGGCATATAAAAATGAATGTTCAGTAGGTGAAAATGTTTGTGGGGGTGGCTAGAATATGGTTTTTACTGGTATATAGACAAGGGTGGGGAATAGCGTCAGAAAGAATGAATAGCAATTAGGACCAGATTGCAAAAAGCCTTAGCTGCCAAGATGAGCTTTTAGTCCTTTTCCTGCAGGCAGTGGAGAGCCACAGAAGGATTTTTAGCTATAGGTGATAGCATTAACTTCATGTTTTAATATCAATATTCCTGTTGCAGCAAGGAGGTGTGGTAGATGGTGTAACATGCTACCCAAATCCCACTTCAAGAATGAAGGATTTGGGTCAAAGTTGCCAGAAAAGCTGTCAGCCTCTTTTAGGGACTGACCCAGTTGCAGGAATAACCTCCCCTTGACCAAGATCATGCCCCTTCCTGAGGTGGCCACCGCCAGACACCTGACTGACCTACTTGGGAATAACGGCCCAGTCCATCACCCCAACTCAGAACAGCTCTGTGGGGTTCTCACCTCGTCCTCTCACTCCCTGGGGTCCCCACCAAGCTACATCCCAGCCAGCTTCTCCCTCTGCCTGGTCCTGACCCTGTCCCTTCCCTTCCTTTTTGCAGACGTTGATCCCAAGAGCACTCCCTAATGAACCCCAGCACCTTAGCCAGTGTCTCAGTCTGCTTCCCAGGAAGCCTAACCTGGGACAGCGGAGCAGATGGAAAAGGAAAAAGGGAAAGGCAGGAGGTGAGCTGGCGCTGGGCTGCGACTGCACCTGCCGGACTTTCCAAGACACGCCCTGCCCAGTGGAGACCACGCCCTGCTGCACCTTTCCTGCCACCACGATTTTCCTAATGCCTGGGCTAATCTCCTGGCTCCTGGGATTATCAACATGCCCCAGTGACTAAATTAAATTTTCATCACTTTTGGAAAGCAGAAAAGAGAGAGTGCTCCATAGACAACTAAAATGCGAGAGGAGGAAAGCGGCCCTGCCACAGGACAGCACAGAACGGTGCACAGGACAGACTGACCCTGCCGGAAAGGAGGGCAAATGAAATCAAACACCAGGTCAGCTGCTGGGAAAACTATCCTCTTTCCTGAAAACTAATCGTTCAAGAGAGAATCCCTTTCCAATAATTTAATAGACACTTCCCAAGCTTTTTAATCCATGCAGATGGCTATTTTTTTTTTTAACAACACCAGAATGAAACTATATGTGCACAGTTTTGTGTGTTGGTTTTTTCCCCCACCTTATATTATTTCCTTTGCATTTCCCATGTTAGGAAGAGAAATAACCTTTTGATTGAACAGGGGCTTCCGGAGTCAGTTTGTACGCTTAGGTTTTTATTCAAAATATAAGTTAATTGATAGAAGAAAACCTGGGACCATGCTGACACATAAGAAGCTGGCAACTGATCAAATGTCCTTCCATCAAATATATGGTCAACAGACAGTCACTCACCCTTACGGCTCTCCACACACAGCC
This sequence comes from Perodicticus potto, assembly GCA_963574655.1. Classification (NCBI taxonomy): domain Eukaryota; kingdom Metazoa; phylum Chordata; class Mammalia; order Primates; family Lorisidae; genus Perodicticus; species Perodicticus potto. The sequence goes on along the minus strand of CAUYRH010035357.1, from coordinate 22,389 downwards.
GACCCTCCTTAGTTACAGGAGTTCAGTTTTATTATTGCACTAAATATGGTAGATATAAACAATATTCATAAAATATATGTAGCATGTAAAGAATTGCTACACAGAATTGTACCATTCTGTGCCGTCCTGTGGCAGTGCCGCATTCCTCCTCTTGCGTTTTAGTTGTCTAAATGAAATGAACACCTTGGTTGTCACTTCTTTTTAAAAAGACAACATGATTGTTCCCTTGAGACCTCCTATGGGTGCCCCAATCTCATTTCAAACCTTCTCTCCCTTCAGAATTGAAATCACTCTTTGAAATTTCATGTTTATTATTTCCTTACTTCACTTTACAGTTGTATACATGTTTGTATCTTTAAACCACACATGTGGACATGGACTAGGCTTTGTACAAATGGAATCAGACTGTGTGTATTCTTCTGTGGCTTTTCTTTTTTTCATTCAAGGGTATCACTCTGAGATTAACCTACATGGATTTACTTAAAGGTAGGTTGATTTTTTTCAGCTCTGATACATAAACACCATGGCCTCTGATGTCCATAAAAGCTGCAGGTAGTCAGGAGTCAATAACTTCCCTCACTCTTCCCAAGAGAAAAGACACATTTGTGAATCAGTGTCAGGGTTTCCATAGTGTAATGGTCCTGCTGGAAAATACTGGTTTTTTTCCATCCCTCTCACCACCCACCTCCCACAGGGACACCAGGCACTGCTGCCAACATCAGCGTGGAAAAATGTGTCCGGTGAAACATCCCTCTCAGCGTGCCAGGCATTCAGTGCCCTACGCATCTGGGGCGGGGGATAGGTTCAGCATGCCAGCCCTCTCCTCTCTGCTCGGCCAAGTGGTCCTGTCCCAGCTCTGCAGCTAGCTGAGGGCTAGTCAGCAACCGCCACCACCCCTCATCCAAACCTGCCTGTACGTCATTGCCCTGGGCTGGACATCTGACTGTGACATTCTCAGCTCATACAGAGGAGAAAGAATGGCCTTAGGGAAACCACTATCCTCTGATATTCTGGTTCTACCCTTCTTTCTCTTGCCATTTTGTTCTTGAGCCAAATTTTCCAAGCCTAAAACGCAACCCTACATGGAAGAAAGTTCATATCAAGAGCCATTTCCTCCCCATAGCAGCCAGATAGAATGAGAGTCTGTTCTGCTGGCCTCCCACATCCACTGCGGATGCCGCTGGGGATTCCCCTCCTGAAAAAGACAGAATTAGCCCCTCGGCCAGGCTGGCTGGCCACGGAGCACTCTGGACTCCAAATGTCAGATTTCCATCAAAGAGCATAGTGGCCTGTCTGGAAAGGCATAACAAGTAAACCATGGACTTTCCAGAGAACCTATTTCCCTAGTCTCAGGGAAGTAATTCTAGTTCTGTGTCGGGCATTCTTTCTTCCCACATGACTTCCCTGGGAACTCAGTGCCTTATCTCTAAAGGCTTCCCGGACCATCCCCACAGCCTAGAGCAAGTGACTCATCCCTTCTCTGAGCCCCTCGCTTGCTCCTTGGAGAGCACCCTTAATATATTATTACCTTTATTTATTTAGCCAGTTTTTATCCTACCAGGCTATGGGCTCCTTTTAGGGTAGGAGAGTGTCATAATCACCTCTGTATCCCCAACTTGGGCCAAGGCCTGGCACAGAGGAGGCACCCAGGGAATCTACGAAGGTTGTCCGGAATTTCCCACTCCTCCTGCCACAGGCAACCTAGAAAGCCAGCCAGGGTGCCAGGCAAACACCTTACAGCCAGGGTAAAAGCCCAAAGAGGGTGACAAGGGTGAATATCTTTCTCTGGGAAAGAAGATGAACATAAGAGAAACCTTAGTCCAAGTCCCAGGACAAAGATGAGAATCCAAACAGGGGACACCAAGCACAGCTAAAGAGTCTGAGGTTAGGGTGGGAGGACTTCCAGAGATACAGAGCCAAAAAGTAAGCTGGATACTAAAGCAGAGCGCAGCGGAACAAGAACAAACTAGGAAGACTTAGAGCCATGAGTCAGCCACCCTTCAACAGGGTTAAGGCACATAGGCCATAAGTAAATTGTGAATGGCCTTGAATGCCGTGCTGTGGGGTTTTGGCATGATTCTGTGAGGTCAGTTGGCTTCCCCCAGATGAAGGCTGTCATGATGCAAGTCTGCTTGAGAAGAACAACTTCACTTCTCACGTCAATAGGAATTGAACTTGAATTCTGTCTCTGACTCTCGTACCAGAGAAGGCATCTATGTGGCACAAAAGGTCTTGGCACAATGTTGGATTAAGGACATAAACTTTAATCATGCTGGCAGCTTTCTAGCAAAGAATGATGGAGTCGGGCCCAGTGACAGCCTCCTTGTCCCCAGATGATACATTTTCTCTGAAATTTGCCATTGTCCTCATAAAATAAGGACGGAAAGTCTTCCTCACAGAGTTCATTGTCTGCAAAGCTAGAAGGCATGTCTTTTCTAGGAATAACCAGATATAACGTCTGCAGCTTCCTTGCTGACAGTTTGCTAAGGGTTTCACAGTACACTGAAAGCATCCATCTTCCCAGCATGCCAGATGCTGACGTTGAGCAGAGCAGGAGCCCAGAGCTCCTGACACAAAGTCTACAGGGACTTGGAGCCAAGAGGGCTTTGCCTGGATAATCTCGGAGAAACCTGGGCCCCGTATAGAGATTATCCCAAACTGAGATCATTCTGGCCAGAAATGCCTGGTTCTTATACCCTTAAATCTAAAACAAGATACCAAATTCTTCTAAAAATTCCTAAACCACAAAATCTGGCCATCAACCTTACTTTATAAAGACAGCGTTGATTAAAACAGAAGGAAAAATGCAAGTCAAGCACTTTGGCGTTAAAATTCTTCTAGGCCAGACCAGGCATGGTGGCTCATGCCTGTAATCCTGGCACCCTGGGAGGCTGAGGCAGGTGGATTGTTTGAGCTCATGAGTTCTTGAGCAGCATGAGCAAAAAGCGAGACCCGGTCTCTACTAAAAATAGAAAAAACTGAGGCAAGAAGATCACTTGAGCCCAAGAGTTGCAAGTTGCTGTGAGCTATGATGACGCCACAGCCCTCTACCCAGGGCAACAGATTCAGATGCTGTCTCAAAAAAAGAAAATAAAAGTCATCTAGTCAATTTCTTAATATAGCAGATAAGAAAACCAAAGCCCAAAATGGGGACTAAACTTTGCAAGTGTCACAGATCTGGAGAGAGGAGGAATTAGGAAACAAAATCATGTCTTCCTACCTCAAACATCATGCCTCAAACGCTGATTCAAGTGTGGGTTTTTTTTTTTAATGATAAAATAACAATAAATAATGATGGAATGGGAATAATTCAAAGGGGGAAAAGAAACCTTTCAAACAACTGAGACAAATCAGAGAATGCCAAGGCCCTAGTGAATTAATTACATATGTTTTATGAAAATATGAAATGCAGGTGACCAGGCAGGGGTGTGACCCGAGCTCTCAGCCCATCTGGACGGCTAATGTGGAAAGCATAGAATGTTGAAATAATTAGGTTTGCCAAACTGAAGGGAGGTGGGAGAAGGAATGATGTGGTTTTGGATGGGCCCGAAATGGAGCGCTCCAAACAGGAATATTGTAGATGGGGATGAGGGGAGCCCTGTGGTCCTACTGTCAACTCTCTGCACTTGACTTGCAGAGAATCTGCATAAATGCCCAGAGCACGTGAATACCCTTCTGGAGCCCCAGTTTCCTAGAGATGAGATGAGAAGACTCACTTCCTAGGGTACAGCACAGGCAGCTTCAAAATCCCCTGGTAAACCACGGCCTATTGAAATGTAACAGCGTTGTTACTCCAGTGTTTGTGGGACCAGAGAGGTTTGCTGGAGATTTCTGTGATTTTTCTGTACCTGCTTTTTATAACAAATGACAAAAACATTCCACTGAGGAGTAGCAGAAAATTATCTTCAAGAGGGAATAGAGAGAGGTATTTAACAACCTACCAAACATACATCTTGCTGCCTGCCATAGCGGTAACCAAACCATAAATTTAAATGGCAAACCCCGAAAAAAAAACATGCAGGTTTTTTAGTATAATGACATTCCAATGTGCCATATATCTTCTGAGCAGGTCCTCGTCTCAGATGATGTTTGGACACGAGATACAAAATGCTGTTGCTAATCTGAACTGCTTCATTGTTCCCGAAGGTGCTTCCTGGGAAGGCCATCAAGCTGGGAACCAGGAGAGCTGAGTTCTGTTCTCCGCTCTGTCTTTACTGACTGGTCTCAGGTGTGTCCTTCCCTTCTTGGTCTCAGGTGTCTCATCTCTAAAATGAACGTCTGACCCAGAGGTGTTATCTCTGGTCACTGCTGTCCTCAGTTCTAGTTTTTTTGTTGTAGCTTTTGAGTTTGGCTTGTGGGCTCCCTAACACACCAATGTGAGAACTCTTCATGTGATGGGGTGGCTGGGCCACTCGGGGCAACACTGAGTGGCAGGTTCTTTGGGACCCTTCTCTTCTTCGGGCCATTCCAGGAGAAGATAAAAAGACGGCAGGCCAGGCATGTCAGTCCAGGACATTTTCCTTTTGTCATTCACTGTCCTTCTTCACTTGCCTTTCTGCACCCTTTTAAACCCCCTACAAGGCACTTCAAGCTGCCAGTGCCCTCTATGCCCATCATTGACTGCCCCCTCCAAACCAGGATGTAGGATGACACACTTCCACGTGACACTGGAAACACAGTACTGACTAATACTGCAGCTGTCACCTGCAGACATCAGAGAGGACCCAGGAACCAGTGCTCACCTCTAACCATCAGAACATGTGAAGACCTTTGGAATAGCCCCAAGAGAGAATTAGAATCAACTATTTCCAGGAAGAAATATTTAACACAACACACATCAGTCCATTTCGTACTCTTCCTAAATAGTATCAACTCAATAGAACTTTTTTAGCTCTGAAATATTTTCTTAAAGTAAATATGTATCTAACAGTGCCCTGCGTGTATATATTTTTTCATAGGCTCTACGTATTGTTATATGCTTCCAGCCAAGAAGAGCTATGGAGCAGGTTGCATCAAAGAAAACTCTGCCCCCATCCTTGAATTGAAGGTGCTTTGAACCACAAGTGCTGTATCTACTGTGGACTCTTTTTATGCATGTGTGTGTTTTAACCCATAGTGGAATGAAAAACCTGACACTAGTGCTGGATTTTCTGGAATTTATTTTTATCTATTGGATCTTAAATGGCAATTAAATGGCAAATTTCATGGCACTTTAAGACCTCTTCAAGGAAATGGACGAGGAAACTGAGAGTGAAGATTAGCAGGTCTTTAGCGGAGCCTTAGCCAGACTGTCCCTCCACTGGATTTGATGAAATTCCTGCCCTCTTTCCAGTGCTTGACTGCCTCAATCAGCTGAGGTCACTCATCTTTGCTCCACGGAAGTGATCTGCTTGGACCTGTTCCTACAAGCTAGAACTTGGCCAGGGTGAGTTTAGATGCAGAAAACACAGAGCATTATATTGCCTTGGCCACATTTCTGCCAGACATCCAGAACTTTAACCTACGTTATATCCCTGCCAGATGGCCGAACTGTGGGGACTTCTTCCATTTCCTATGGTTCAGTCAAGACCTTGCCTTAACCTCCCATGCAGGGTATCTCTGGGACTCTCAACGATGCTCTCAGAAGCTCTATCCTGCTGCCATCCCCTAAGAACTTTTCCCTCCCCATGGCATGGCGCCCCCTCCTCACATAGTTAAATTTGTGCTTATAACTCAGGGGGGTTTTGTTTTGTTTTTGTTTTTTTGAGACAGAGTCTCCCTTTGTCACCCCTGGTAGAGTGCCATGGCGTCATAGCTCATACCAATCTCAAACTCTTGGGCTCAAGTGATCTTCTTGCTTCAGCCTCCTAAGTAGCTGGGACTTCATGCACCTGGCACAACACTAGCTAGAAGAGGCCGGGTCTCGCTCTTGCTCAGGCTGGTCTTGAACTTGTGAGCTCAGGCAAAGGAGTGTATAACTCAGGTTTTTAAATGCTTATCCTTTTGACTTACGTGGACATAATCACGAATAACACAATAAAATATTTGGGAAAAAGATAGCAAGCAGTCAGGTAGAGTTTGGTGGGAGATTTCTGATGCTGCGTGACATTTTTGACATCTTAAGTGATCCTGCAACCTGAAGTCTAACTCTTGCGATCCTAATGACTGAGCAAGAATGGCCGGACTGGGAAAGCCATAACTGGAAGCATGTGGTTGGTGACTTCAGTGAACACAGAGCTAATAGAAGAGCCCTAGGATCACATTTGGACAGGGACCATGCCACAGAGACACCCATTCCATGCAGTTTCACTGATGGGTCCCATTTCTAGAAGCTATACCCTAGGGAGAAATGCCTTAGATTTGGCAATGGCGATATGCTACTTCCCAACACTGGAAGTTTTCGAATATCAGTTAGATGTGAGAGGATGTTTATTTAACGTTATTGATAAGAGGGGAAAAAAACCCAGAAATAATCTAAAATCCGATAATAGATTTGTTACCAAAAGTTTGGTAAACCTACACAGTGGAACACTACAAAAATTATGATGTAGATATATTTTCATTTATATAGGGAGATATTCACAGTAAAGAAGAAAATCAGTAAGATATAGTATGATCTCATTCACAGAAAAGACTGTGGGTAGGTGGCGCCTATAGCTCAAGTGGCTAAGGCGTCAGCCACATACACCAGAGCTGGCAGGTTCGAATCCGGCCTGGGCCTGCCAAACAACAATGACAATTACAACCAAAAAATAGCTGGGCACTGCGGCAGACACCTATACTCCCAGCCACTTGGGAGGCTGAAGAAAGAGAATCGCTTAAGCACAGGAATTGGAGGTTGCCGTGAGCTGTAACACCACAGCACTCTACCCAGGGCGACAGCTGGAAGCTCTGTCTCAAAAAAAAAAAAAAAAAAAGACTGTGGGCAGCTATCTACCTAACTGCTAACTACACTTACCCCTGAATGGTGAAATTATTCTTACTGTTGTTGTTGTTATTTTGCTTATATGTATTTTCTAATTTAAAAGATGAATATACAGTAGAACCTCTGTAAGTTGACCACTCAAGGGACTGCAACAAACTAGTCAACATATGGAGGTGGTCCACTTAAGGAACTAGGCCTACTCTACTGATACATATATGTGGTACATGTCAGGTCTACAAAAATTAAGTCAACTTAAGGAGATAGTCAACAATAGAGAGTCTCCCGTATGTTCTTGGTATAAAGAAGGGTTCACTAACCTTTATGACATTTAAACCCTCCTTTGACACTGAGAATCTATAAAACTGGTTACCCAAAATTGTAAATGACTATCTTAAAGCACCATCTTAAACCCCCACATGTGGCCCTTCAAACTGCCAATGACCTCTACACCAACCATGGACTGCCCCCTCCAAACCAGGATGTAGGATGACACACTTCCACATGACACTTGAAACACAGTACCGACTAAAACTGCAGCTGTCGCTTGCACACATAAGAGAAGGTCCCCTGTCACCTGGCCAACCTTCAACCTGGAGGTTCTTTTGTATTCCCTCGAGATATCACCAGCAATAGCCAGAAAACTGGTCCCTCGGACATGGGGTCATATGATAAGGCCCCAGTACCAGCAGGAATGGTGATGGGCACAGCAGCAGTCCTGCAGTAGCACCTGCAGAAGGACAGCATGGCTGAAATAACACGAGCGCTCTGCAAATAATAAACAGGATGGGGCGCTGCGTGGCTCGGGTGAACTTTCCAGTTTGTTTTCTTTTTGTTGTATTCATCCTTTCACAAAACAAGGCCTTGCCTTTGGGCCTCACAAGCCCAGCAATCCTGTTATTTTGAGTTGTTCAGTGGCATTGCAGAAGATGGAAAAACTCTTGTTAATTTTACATTTAAACACACCACCCACTCAAGCAGCATAAACACTATTATTCTGAGCGCCAGATGAGATTTATAGATATGTATGGAGAGGACGAGTTGAAAACCAGCAAGCAGAAGTAGACATTATAATGAAAATAATAAATGTTGTTGACAAAAAAAGGCCAATAATGGTATTTCTAAATGAATTTGTGGAGGAATAAATATATCTAACTAGAGGCTGATATTCTCAAATATCAGGTCAAGAGAAAGTCAGTGCCAAACACTAATCTTCACACCTCAAAGGGGTGTTGAGGATTTAGCTTTTGAGAAGATAATTGGCTCAAAAGTCCTTTGTACCCTTTATGAAGAGTTGTTATTGTTGGTATGAGTAATAGTAAAGAAAACAAAGTTATTCTCTGATTTTTTAAGAACACTAACTTTCACCAAAAGCCTGTTGTTGCCTGCTGTGTTAAGATATTCAAAACCACGTTACAAACATCATGGTTTCTCTTTTTTTGAAAAAACTAAACTCAATACACAGAGCCCCACAGAAACATGTAAAATGTTGAACTTTTAAACATGGAAAGAGGCATGTCAGTCTTAGCTTGGACATATTCAAAAGATTACTTCTAAACAGAAATGATGATTCAACATATTTTCTACACCGAGCTACTTCTGAAACAAATAATAATGTAAGTCTCTAAAAACGGCTTTTACAAAGTAACATTTACGAAGCCTCTGTATAGGCATGTCCATACGGTGGTGACTGTTGACCTATGAAAAGAATCCTAGAACCATTTTCTATGGATGGAAACCTGAAGCTAAGCGGTATAAGGGGATCTCTCCAAGACCCCACAGGCAGAAATGTTCAGGGCCGGGATTCCAATCCACACATTTTTATTTTAAGACCCCTGCCCTTCCTACTTTAAGTTATCTGCCTGTCTTCTCCTGATCCACCAAGTAGCAGGACAGCACACGGTGTAGGTTTGCTGCCCGAAAACCCTTCGTTTCTACAGAGGAGTAGCTTATGGGAAATGCTCATGCTAGGCAGGTCACCCTCTATCCTGCTCGTGACCTCCTGGCTGCCTAACTCATGATTGCAATGAAGTCACAGTTATCCTAATTGCCATCATCACATGACTAAGCCATGCAGGAAAGGTGTTTCCTCCCAAACCCCGAGCATTTGGACCATTGTTTATGACGGAAATAACGATGGGGGCTGACCCGGGATAAAACATCAGGTCATGTAACTTAAAGTCACGTTCTAGTAACAGGAAGACACGCAGGATCCTGACGCATAAGCGCTGACCTGCTGCTGTCATTCTTACTCAGGCTTGGTTTGAGTTGAAAATGCAAATAAGAATTTAGGCCCAATACTCATACATTTTGTTAGAATTAAGAGAAAAATGTAAAAAAGAGAGAGAAAGAGAGATGTGTTCCCCAAAATGAGAGAAAACATTTGAGAAGTATTTTGGGGCAATAGAGAAAGCCCTGCTCCTCTAATCCCATAAAACTGGGTTTTAATGCTTACTAAGTTATCATGTCTTAGGCCAGTTTTTATCATTTTTGATCCTTATTTTCTTCATATGTTAACAAGGTTCTACAGATCTCACATGCAAGGTCCTGACAGAGCCAGGGCTAAAACTCAGATTCCACGCAAGGTAGGCCTACTGCATTGCAGAAGCCCTATGAGGCTGTGCTGTTGCAGCATGGGCAGTCTGACTTCACACTGGGGGATATCAGAGATGGAACGATGATGGAAAATACACAACAGAAGTTGGTTTAGGAAAAGAAGGTTTTGTAGATGTCCATATAAGGAATTTTAAGCCAAAACTATGGCAAGACTCAAAACCCAGAGGTATTTAGTAAGTTCACCTGAAGTTCTAAGGCTATACAGATCTCCAGAGAGATCTGGTTCAGTTACATGAGATAAACAAAAATCCTGAAAGCTCCCCAAACCAGTGGTTCTCAACCTTCCTAATGCTGTGACCCTTTAATACAGTTCCTCACGTTGTGCTGATCCCCAACCATAAAAGTACTTTCGTTGCTACATCACAGAAATTTTCTACAGCAACAAAAATAATTTTATGGTTGGGGTCACCACAATATGAGGAACTGTATTAAAGGGTCATGGCATTAGGAAGGTTGAGAACCACTGCACACATTTCAATCAAATGAGTTCTTCATCTGACACTCAACTAAGCATTTATGCTGGCCAGACGCTGGCAGGCTCTGTCCATGGGAGAATTTGAAATCCAAAGGGAGAAACAGACACACAGATGGTCAACACATAAACTAAGTAGGCTGGGGAGATTTTTGTTAAAGCATAAATGAGAGCTAAGGAGAAAACTTGCCAGCATTCAATCTCTAAGTTGGGTCTCTAGAGTTAGGTGATTTACAATCTGTTTAACTCGTGTGGGTGACATTCTCTTTGATCATCTTTGCTGTTTCCATATCACTTCTCCTCCCACTTCCTACCTTCTATTAAAACAAACAAACAAGGGTGGTGCCTGTGGCTCAGTGGGTAGGGCACCGGCCCCATATACTGAGGATGGTGGGTTCAAACCCAGCCCTGGCCAAACTGCAACAAAAAATAGCCAGGTGTTATGGCAGGTGCCTGTAGTCCCAGCTACTCAGGAGGCTGAAACAAGAGAATTGCCTAAGCCCAAGAGCTGGAGGTTGCTGTGAGCTGTGATGCCACAGCACTCTACTGAGGGTGACAAAGTGAGACTCTGTCTCTGAAAAATAAATAAATAAATAAATAAATAAATAAATAAATAAATAAATAAAATAACTTCAGTGCCATTCAAAGGCCTGCCTCACCATGGTCTTCATTCATTGAAGAGATTGGGATTTGGTGATTTCTCTCACCTTGTCTTTCATCTGTCCTGGTGACTTCATCATACATGTAGATTACCCATCCATGGCTCTGGTCCCCTCACTTCCATCCTTAGTTACACCTGGGATCTCACTGATCTGTCCTGCCCTACTCTGAAATTTATTTTCTGAATATCCCATTCTTGAACATCTACCTGCTTCTCTTACCAGCTTACATCCTCTCCCATGTTCATGTCAACAACCCAATGAAGAGTTCCAATTCACTATGTCCATTACCTCTATCATATCCTCACTTTCCTCTTTCCTAGGTGGATTTCCATGATCTCTTTCATAATCACGTCTCAGCTCCTTCAATTCCTTTGCCTCTGTCCATCAAACCATCCTGAAAAAATTCCAACCCTAATCTGCAGAGTTGTTGGGTAGGGGCCATAGCACAACATCTCCACATTTGTTAAGAGTATGTGGCTCACAGAAATTAGAAGCCTAGACAGATTCTCTCTGGTCATGACAACCATTCCCACCAGCCAATACATTGACTGGTTCATTTGTGTATCTTGTTACATGCAGGTAAAAGAAGTTAAAGCATCATTGATTTAGACAGATCAGGGAAAGGAGATTGAAGGAAGGCAGGAAGGAAGACAGTTTGAATTTATACATGAAAAATGAGTTCTGGTTTTCAATGAATGAATTAATTAGAACTCTACAAAGCAGAGGCCAGACCTATTAAATAATAATTAAAGTTTCCCATTCACATTTAGCACTTTGCCTACTGATTTCTAAACAAAGGGTATCTAATTTCTTAACAGAATCCACTTCTTATTCAAACATCATTCACTATGATGACCCTTGTTGACCCTCAAAATTAGTTTAATAAATGTCTTTATAGAAAAGAGAATTAAAAAGGTAAAAGTCATGGCACTTCTACGATCATCAAGTTAATAAATGTTCATCATAGAAATTTTTTAAAATACAGATCAGAAATGCCTAGGGGAAAAGTGAGCATCCAATAATTATTTTCCCATTAAAATAATTATTTTCATTAAAAACTGTTTATAAATACTAAAATGGCTGTATCCTATTAATGCTAATTAGCTCTATTATCGGACATTGTAATTGTTTCTTTTAGGAAAAAATTATAAAAAGCACTGCCAAGAATAACTTTGAAAAAAGTCAGTGTGCACAGTCAAATCAGATAGCAAAACATGGAATAAAAGAGTTAAAGGACACTTTTTCAGTTTTAAAGGTTTTGATCTGCAAAGTCAAGCTGCCTTCCAGAAAGTTTGTACCTCCTGGTGATTTTTGCTCTCCAGAGTAGAATAGTTCCCTGGAAGGCGAACAAACATACAAATTAGCTTGAAAAACATGAGAAGGTTTCAGTGCACACCTGGCTAACACTGGGCCCTGAGATAATGGTGCGTTCACTTCCCCTCCACTGAGTAATTGCAGAGACCCCCTGGGTCTGCAAGCACACAGTGCTGCCTGAGGCACAGCAGCCTGACAAGGCTTTTGCCACAAAATTAGCAAAGGTTCTGGCTTGATGGGGACCGCAAATCACCCATCGCTACAACAATCTCCCCACCAATGGTTCCCAAACTCAAAGGCACATCCAGATCCTCTGGGAGTATGCTGAAGTTCACAAACTACACTCCCATATTCACCCATACATATACATACGTACCCCAATATTCGGGCATGCCTGGACCCACCCCTGAAGATCATGGCTCAGTAAGTCTCAGACTGAAGCTAGGAATTTGCACTTGTATCACTGTCCTAGGTAGTTCTGGGACAGATGAGCCTCTTTTCAGAGCTAACCTCTGAAAAACTATCAAGCACTGAATCTTCATCCATCCCTCCTGAGAGTTATGATTGCTGTTTTACATTGGACGGAGGGGTGTTCTAAAAACTTTAAGAAAAAGTTACTTAGGGCTGGGTGTTTAATTTTTTAACGTTTTATGGTTATTTTGTCCTCAAATATGCTCCAATATCAGTTTCTTTCAAAAGATTCTCAAGTGCCTCCATACACTTATTTTCATAACCCTGTGGTTTTGTAATCAAAACTATTTGTTCCTGAGCTTTTTCATCCCTTAAATGTATGCTGAATATGTAGGGTATTTATTTATCTAGGCCTCCTTATCTTTGCTACCACAGGACTTCCTCCCTACCTCATCCTCTGCCCGAGACAGCAATTTGGCCACTGAGCTGGCCGGCTCTTCCTCTCATCTTTCCATTAACAATAATGACAGCAACAGTAAGTCATTTGCTGAGCACGTAGTAGGTATCCCACAATATATGGAGGACTTTTGGAGATCACCTTGGCTCCCTGATATCAGCCAAGGCATTATAGCTCATTGGGTGTGACTGGATTTTTATTATTTCCACCACTACAAATAAATGCAAAACATAGTTTCCTTTAAAAGATAAGCAAAATATCATATAGTATTCAGGTATGATTTTCAGCCTCTAGCAAATAGAAAATGAACATGCGTCAAAGACTTTATTCAACTAATTAATTAGGAAACTAGTAAGATATTCGGACCAGTCTAAAGAGTATTTGAGAAGCTAGGTACCAATAGGCAACTGAATAGATTTCTCTGTTAGACACAGAACTGGCCAATGTTCAATAATCTGTAAATTATCTTCTGTCCCTACAGAGCTGCAGGCTAGCCCAGTCAATAAAAAGTCAAGCCCAGCACTATGCTGACAGAATATGCAGTACTTTTATTTGCTTATTTCCAAATTTTAGATAGTTTTCATGACAATCTGATATGAGTGAAATGATCACAGCTGAGGAAATCAGTGCTAGCAATGAGTGAGTGGGTGAGAAATCTTTCCTCAGGCATGTCGTGCAGCTTGCTGGGACCAGTCACCAAAAATCAAGAAAAGAAAGTGAGAGAGAGAGAACGGAAAAAGGGCAGGAGGAAAGGAGGGAGAGAATATAGAAGAAGATTGGATTGCCAGTTTTATTACTCAGACTTCATGCCTAGAATGTGGATTCACCCAAAATGTTATTTGCTTGGAGATTTTATCCAACCATGTTTATATTGCTGTCAAAATCAAGGCAATTGGAATTGCATAGTAACAATATCTGAATAAATATAGTATTGTGTTGAAAGCCTAGAGGAATGCTGAAGTTACTTACAGCTTGCTCATCTACCAGTTTTGATGTACTTGGAAGGCAAACATTCTGTGGTTAAATCAGATATGCTACATGTTCATTGTTAAGATGCTTATTTAAATTACTTCATTTTGGTTTTGATATATACATTGCTATTTGGACTTTTTATTTCTTTAGAGGAAGGGCATGACAATTTTTTCATGTAATATGTATGTAATTATGTCATGTAATAATGTCCAAATCCTTCTAACATGAGAGCAATATGTTTAGATTGAAGCTGAGCAGAGAAAGAAATTACCTTACTTTTTTCTTGCTATTTAAGAAGTATTCAGACATTTTTGATGTTTCTAGAACTTAAGTTATTATTTTTCTTTTCTTTGCACTTTAAGCTTTTGACTTATAGTGAAGGAAGAAAATTCCAGGAAAAAAAAATTTCAGTAATGACCAAAGCCAAGATGGGTTGTTACAACTGGAAAGACTCAGACTCATTTAGATGAATATCCCTTATATAAACCTACCCTAAAATCTTATGAGGGAAAAGTAACCTTTGGGATATTCCCTGTAGTCATTGGTTTGGCTAACCAGAAATATCTTTGAAAGAGTCTTTGGAGTAGAACCATGAATTCTCTAACTTTGGTAGTTAGTGAAAATCAGAACCACAATGCCAATAATACATGGAAAAAAATAAAATCAATTTTTTTAAGTTTCCCAATGTCAGCCAACATTTCAATCATCTAAAATTCAGTGTAGGGACTAACTCCTAACCAAAATATGTCAGCCTCATACTAACTAGAACAGGAACTTTTCCCTTCTGGAGATCTAGTCATGATCAAAACTCCTCCCTCTAATTCACCTTCCCTAACCTCAACTTAGGAAGTCCCCTTTCCTATTATCTTGTCTTCTTCTACAGCTTTTGAAGTTATAGGAGTCGATTCCTGCATACATCATTCACGAGTAAAATCCTGGAACCCTCCATCTTTAACAGAGGCAGACAGTGAAGACAGCCAACCACAGACCACCTACACTTGTGAGCCAAAAGAAAGTTCAAAGTTATTATTCAGGAAACAGCAAAAAAATTCCTAATATGGTTTTCTTTTAGCATCACTGAATAAGTGCTTCTGACCTGATGCTGCTCTACCTTTACCTATTACTGATTATACTAATCAGATTTGTGTTTTCCAGAAATGTCATCAAGCCACATGCAGTAAAGATGGCTTGAACCCCTGTATCACTCTCCCTCCGGAGAAACCCTAACTGCCCCCTTCTATCATTGCCTGATTCAGCAGGAAGCAGTTAGATCGAGTCTTCGCCCCTTTTCCCTAACCACAGTTAGGGTTTCTACTTGGAGAGGGAGAATTGATGCGGGACATTTGGCGCCCTGGCCAGCTCAGTGGAGCTGGTGGACCTGCTGCCTCCTCCTTGGTGGTGTTGGTGCTGCAGCAGCCAGCTGAAGAACCAGCGGGCTCTATGACTGGCATGGAGGGGGACCTCCAACCCCCACCGGAGGCTCCAATAGCCAAAAAGGCTGGACAACTGCCAAGGAGACACCTGTGCCTTGGTGTCTCCTTCACTCTGCACTTGGGACTAAATGTGGAACCCCCATTTCCTATGCCTAGGTCAGTTTCATATGAATTTCCTGGGCCTCAATTCGATGAATGGACTGTGTTCATTCATTGATGCATTCATTCACTTTGCCCCAGAGGGGACTGTGTTCATTCATTGATACATTCATTCACCTCGCAAAAAATAAATAAAGAAAGAAAGAAAGAAAAAAGAATATATAGACTTAAATGGAAAAAAAAAAAAAAGAAAAAATAAATAGCCAGGCGTTGTGGTGGATGCCTGTGGTCCCAGATACTCAGGAGGCTGAGGCAAGAGAATCGCCTAAGACCCGGAGTTGGAGCTTGCTGTGAGCTGTGCGACGCCAAGGCACTCTACAGAGGGCGATAAAGTGAGACTCTGTCTCTACAAAAACAAACAAAAAGAATGACTTGCCTGGAATAGTATTTCTCAATCTTTTTTGAATATCATTCTTTAAGGAACCATTTTTAGTTTTTTTTTCTTCTAATCTCTTCCTCCTATAAATTTTTGTTTCCTCAAATATGCTGTATATTTGTTTGTGCACTATGTATGCATCTGTGCTTTATACAAAGAGAAGATAAGTTTTTTTGCTTGCAGGAACCAGTTGTTTGCCCTGTTGGTGCGATATTGCACCTGCTGAGAATGTTTGTATCACATCAGTGGTTCTCATACAGAGTCAGTTTTGCAGCCCTCTCCCTCACCCCAGAACACATTCGGCAATATTTGGAGACATTTTTCAAACATTGTATGTGTTGTTGAGGGGGGTCATGGTGCCACTGACATTTGGTGGGTAGAGGCTGGGATGTCATCAAGCATCCTACTATGTGCAGGAAAGCTGCTCACAAGATAGAATTACCCAGCCCCAAATGTGATGGTTGAGAAACCTAATAATGCTCAAGAGGTTATTATTTATTTTTTTATTGTTGGGGATTCATTGAAGGTACAAGAAACCAGGTTACACTGATTGCATTTGTTAGGTAGAGTCCCTCTTACAATCGTGTTTTGCCTCCCAAAGTTGTGGCACATATCAAGACCCCACCCCACTCTCAAGAGGGTATTATCCTAGCGATGAGACAGGTGGAAGATATATCATGAAGTTTCTTTCTTTTTTCTTTTTGTCAGTGTGGGTCAAGGTAGCTTTTGAAAGGCCCTGGGCGAGGTCGCATGTCATGAGTATTGACCGTGATCCAAGGCTGATTAAGTATCATTGCTTTGCCATTTCTTCTTTGCCTTCATTTAAAAAAAATACTATAATTTTCATGGTGATGTTTTAAGCAAAGTGGCAGGAGAGTAGAGGAATAGAACCCTTCCTTGAAGGAGACCATGATTTAGTTAGGGCAAGACTAATTCTTAGATAAAAATGGTGCTCGCTAACAATTACTATACACTACTTACATATCAGAGATTATGTTACGTACAGCATTTTATACGCATATGGATTAGCTTATGATATTTTCCCAACAATCCTGTGAGGCAAGCTGTATGGCCACCCTCCTCCCATTTTACAGACAAGGAGTGTTAGGCTTAGAGTAGTTAAGTAACTAGTTCAACATCACACAAGTAGGAGGCATGGTAGCTGGAGTTTGAACTCAGGACTTTAGTTAGGGTCCTGACCCCACATAGTTGGCATGAATTTATACTGCCTCCTAACTCTTCCATGTGACAGAAGAGGCTTTGATACAGTGCTCCTGGATTCCAGAGAGTGAGATGATGACAGCAGGAGAAACCAGGGCTGCCTTCCTGGAGGAAGGAAGGAGGAGGAAGCACCAGACAGGACTGGAGCACAAGTGGGGTTTGGTACAAGAAGACAGGGTTGATAGGAAGCCTCCTGTTCAGAGGGGACAGCTTGAGCAATGGCATAGCAGTAGGGAAATGCTAGGATGCCAGGAATTATCTTTCTGAACTGTCATCAGGCCACACAGGAGCCAGTGCTGCCAACATATTTTGTTCCCATTTTGTAGGTCAGTTTGAATAATTGCTGAAAAGGACCTGATGGTAGCTGCAGGTGGCCCATGGCAGTGCTTCCAAATTAGGGTTTCTCAATTTTGGCACTGTGGACATTGGATATGTCTTTGCTATGGAGGATTGTCTAGCTATATCCTTGCCTTCTAACCACCCCTCCACCCAAGTTGACATAACTAAAAATGCCTCTTCACATTGGCAAAAGTTTCTGGGGGTTGGGGGGCAAAATAACCCCTGGTTAAGAACTACTATCCTGAAGGGGGGTCATGGACTGAGGAGGTGGAAAACCTGAATTTTCATACCAGTGAGTTAGTGCTGGTGTGACTTTTGGAAAGGCATTTCCCTTTCTGGGCCTCAGTCTTCTCACCCCAAAAGTAAGGCAGTGGGGTGCACTTGATGGTCTCTAGCACCTCGGGTCAGCTCCAGCAGCGTGATCAGCAGCTCTGGCCCTGTTGCTGCTCCATTATGCAGTGTCCCGACACTCACCCTTCCTGCCCCGCGAGCGGAGGCGGCTGTCTCCTGTCTCTGTATTGAGCCCACTGCTGCCTCCAGAGCAGGTGTGTGAAGGGCTCTTGGTGTCACTTTCCACGGCAACACCCAAGTGACATCCCTAATCATAGTGAGGGAGAGTAGGACTTGGGAGGTGGCAACAAGCTGTTTTTGGTGTGAGAAAATGATTAGCACCAGAGAACTGGCCAAGTGGGGCTGCTGAAGTCATTTCCTGAGGTCCTGATGGAAGACGTCTGACCCTCCCATTTCTTGAGAGGAAACTCAGTTCTTGCCTTCGCTCTTTGTCCTGGGAATGAAGCAGATGTTACAGTTGAGGGGACCGCCATTGTAGGCTTTGTGGAGTTTAAGGTCATGGCAGACAACTGCAGGTTGGGGTGCAGAGAGGTCCCTCCCATGGCATGTCAAGAGCTGTTGTACTGTGTTGAAAAGGCGGGAGGATCCACTGGGGACCAAAGGGGGCTCAACTTTGTGACCTTGGGAAAAGGCAGTCACCCTCCTTGGGTCTCAGTCCTGTTATCTGTAGAAAGTTGACAATAGCAGGCTCTCCCTTCCAGGATTGCCAGGAGGAGGGTGCGAGTTAACACAGGGACATGACTGTTGGGTGATCAGTGAGTGCAGAGCCTCTGCTACAGGTCCCACTGGGCAGGCCTCTGGTGATGCTCAGAGAGGGGCATTCTTAAGCTCTGTCCTACACACGAGGCTCAGGGGGTTAAAGCCCCATGCCCACTATCTCTCAGTTAGAAGAGGTAGGATTCCACTAGGGGCTGATTCCAAAAGCTGTGCATTGGGTTGTGTGTGAAGTCAGGAGCTCTGCTGTTAGCAGTGGCCTCTGCCTGGACTCTGAGAGCCTGTCATTCTCTCCCCCAGCCTGTCCATGGGAGCCTGGACTTTTGCTATCCTCCTTCCAGAAGCCAAGAAAATAACAGTGTGTGTGGGCAAGGGATGAGCAGATAAGGGAGGTGTGATGCTGCAGGACATCTGATAAGGGCTGCAGAGCTGAAGGGAAGCAGATTGGGGCTCTGGGGGGGGGGTAAGATAAGAGGATGGGGAAGATGAAAAAGAGCCTCTAGGAGCTGGTGAGGGAGGAGAGGAGCAGATAGGGGCCATGTGAGCCTGGCCTGTGGGCAGTGTGGGGTGTGGGCGGCAGAAGTAGATAACATAGCAGAGTGGGGTGGAGACAGACAGACAGACAGACAGATGGGCGGTACTGGGACCTCTGCTCCCAGATGCCCAGGCCTGTCTATAGTATCTGGCATGATCTTATTTTCTTTATTCTGAAAGTGAGCCAATGGCTTCCCCCAGGCCAAGACTCTCTAAGTTAGTCCTGGGAGAGAGGAAGGTGCTCCCAGGAGGCCTGGCCTCATGACTAAAGGCACTGAACGAATTCCCTCCTGCCTCCTGTGTCCAAGGGCGAGTTCACTGTCTCCTCTCTCCCTCCCAACTTCTTTCTTTCTTCCCTTGCTCATTTCCATCCATTCAGCAATTCCACTGCTAAATTCCATTTCAAGTTCTGGGAATATAATAAACTTTGCTGTATGTTCTGATAGGTGCAGGCTCAATATTAGCAACCAAATTGAAAAATAAGGTGCTTTGTATGAGATAGCCACAACCACCACAATGAAAATAGAATCGCATCTAATGAGTGACAGAGAGTGACAGGGCTGTTCATGTCGGGTTGGCTGGTCAGAGCTGGCTTTTGTGAGGAGGTCGCCATTTAGCTGGAACCTAATGATAAGAAGGACGAGAGAATATGGGAGGGAGAGTATCTGAGGGCAGACGGAGCAGTGAACACGAAGGTCCTGAGTGGGCGTGTGCGTGGCTTCTCACACTGAATCATCGTGACAGCGGCTGGGGAGTTGGAGCGGACTGGGGTATGCAGAACCTTGGAGTTTTCAGGGTAAAGTGAAAGGCTGTTGGGACTTTGCTGGGACGAGGCTCAGGGTGTACCTGGTGGAAAGAGTGTTCGACTGTCAGGAGGTCCAGCTTCCACTTCTGACTTCCCTCCTAACACGGTAACCGTGGGTGGGCTGATACCCTGCTCTGGGCTTCAGTACCCACTGTTTGTGAACCAGGAGACTGAGACTCAGAGGGTCCCTCAGGTCCTCAAGTTCTATGGACATCAGAGCAGAGCCAATGAGGAACACCCCATGAGCCCCCTCATTCCCCCTGGTTTTACCACAAGTTCAAATCTTCACTCTGCCATGAAATTTGTATGTAACTTTGAGCAAGGGGTTAACTTCCCTGAACCCAGCTTTCTCATTTGAAAAACATCAATAATAATAGTACTTAGCTCATGGGGGTGACTGATGTAAAGGATTTAACCTAGCTCCTGACAAATAAAAAGTTGTCCTTACTGGTGTCAAGGACTCCCAGTTCTTTACTTTGAGGTTAGAGGCACCTCCCAAGCATGGGCCAAATGTCCACCTATTGTTTGGTCATTTCTATTTGAAAATGGGTGCCCCATGGGTATCTTAACTAAACATGGTCAAAATCGAACTCATGCCCCTCCTGACTCTCCATTTCCTTCCTCATCCTCTTCCTCCTCCTGATTTTCCCAGACGCTCATGCTCAATCTCAGAGTTATCTCACACTTCTTTTCTCACATCCAATCAATCACCACAGCCTATCACGGAAACTCCATCAAGTCTCATCTTAATGCTTTCCTGCAGGCTTCCCTTACCCTGCACCTAGACGGTAGGATAATCTCTCACTGGCTTCTTGCTTTGTTTCTTCCTTTTTGGTCCTCATCTCTGCCATCCATCACTACTTTCCAAACACTTTGCCAGAGTGACCTGAACACACATCTCTAAGAAAGTCACTTTTTCTGCTTAAAATTCTTCTATATCTCCTATCCACTCTAGGCCACAAGATAACACACATCGCCCTAGCCTGTCTTTGAAGTCATTTAAAATGTGATTCAAATCCATCTTTTCCAGGGTCTCCCATAACTGCCACTAACTCGCACTAAACCTAAATAATGTTTGTCTTTTCAGTCTTCCTCAAGTATGGCTCACTTCTAGAGAACCTCAGTTTAAGTTTTTCTCCTCTGCTTCCAGGGCTGCTTGTGCAAATTCATCCATTCTTGGCATCTGAACTCCAAGCCTTCCCACTATGGGGGAGAGGGGAAATATGCTCTTTGCTCTGGAAGGGTTGCTGAAAGATTAACTCACAATAAGCCAGAGCAATAAGAGAAAGAGATTTATTTACTGTGTGCATGGGGAGAATCACAGAGGGATTACCCAGTATCCCAGTGGGGTCCACAATTATATGCCCTCATTTTAGAGGGGAGGGGAAGATGAGAAATATGGTTAATTCTCTTTAGGGGCAATGAATTGTTACTAGGAAGGATGAATAGATACTTGGGAAGAACGAATGGATGGGGAAAAACAGAGTGACTTGAAAATGATTCTCCTGAGAAATTAAATTAACCTAAGAGACAGGTATTATATTTAATATAATTTGGGCCAGGTCTGGTTGCATTTTGATCTCCTGCAATATATTGAGATAACAGGGAGGAGAAGGGAAGTCAGTTAATCTTTTTGATCAGTTTAGTTTTCATGAAGAAGGAGAGAAAGCCTCTTGCAAGGCCTGTTGATCTCTAAGGGCCTTTAATTCAAAATACTCTTAATAGCAAGGAGTTAAATTTTATGGTGAGATTTCCTGAGCTCCTTTATTACTCTATGGAAACTTCCTAGATGTATATGCCCTGTCTAACTGTTGGATCTCACTTAACTTATTAGTATATATTTACATATCATCTTCTTTAAAAGTATCTACAGGTTTTCTTGAATCCTTCTGTATACATTCTCCACTCTGCTAGACTTTTGAGTTCCTGGAAATGGGGGACTCTGTCTTAGTCATCTTTATATTGCCGATGAGGCATAGTAAACAGATTTTTTTTTTTTTTTTAAGATTTTAGGCTATACTACAAAGCCATAGTGGTCAAGACTGGTACAGGCATGGTACTGGCATAAATATAGAGACATAGACATTTGGAATCTAATAGAAAACCAGGAAATGAAACTAACATCTCACAGCCACCTAATTTTCAATAAACCGATCAAGAACATACCTTGGGGGAAAGACTCCCTATTCAATAAATGGTGCTGGGAGAACTGGATATCCACATGTAAAAGACTGAAACTAGACCTTCACCTTTCTCCACTCACAAAAATTGATTCAAGATGGAAAAAGGACTTAAATTTAAGGCATAACACAATAAAAATCCTGAAAGAAAACATAGGAAAAACACTGGAAGATATCAGCCTGGGGAAGGACTTCATGAAGAAGACTGCCATGGCAATTGCAACAACAACAAAAATAAACAAATGGGACTTAATCAAACTGAAAAGCTTCTGTACAGCTAAGGAGACAACAACCAAAGCAAACAGACAACCTCCACAATGAGAAAGAATATTTGCATACTTTGAATCCGACAAAAGCTTGATAACTAGGATCTATAGAGAACTCAAATTAATCCACATGGAAAGAGTCAACAGTCCCATATATCAATGGGCAAGAGACATGAATAGAACCTTCTCTAAAGAAGACAGATGAA
>CAUYRH010035356.1:0-74273 GCA_963574655.1 Perodicticus potto | reverse complement strand
AAGTCTGCCATGAAGAAGATAGAAAACAACACACTTGTGTTCATTGTGGATGTCAAAACCAACAAGCACCAGATCAAACAGGCTGTGAAGAAGCTTTATGACATTGATGTGGCCAAGGTCAACACCCTGATCAGGCCTGATAGTGAGAAGAAGGCATATGTTTGACTGGCTCCTGATTATGATGCTTTGGATGTTGCCAACAAAATTGGGATCATCTAAACCAAGTCCAGCTGGCCAATTCTAAATATATAACTTTTCACATTAAAAAAAAAATTAAATAAATAAATAAAAATAAAAATCTGTGGACCTTTGAGAAAGGCAAGAAAATAGCATATTACAGATGTTACATTTGGATTTGACTAGTGATATTCTACCTCTTTCTCATATTTACTGATCACTAATATTTCTTCTTACACAAATCTGATTAAGCCAGCATCCAGCAAGCCACAACTCTCCAATGTCCACACCACCTTAGTGCTTTTGTTAGAATTTATAAAGCACACATCAACTCACAGGAGTTAACACTATGCTTGCACTTAATACCACAGCACAGCAGAGACAGGCTGGAGTAGAGCGAGGAACACAGCTTTGATGCCAGACACCTCCTTCCTCATCACGCACCAGCTGTGTGACTTTGGCAAAGTTACTAAACCTGTCCCTCCCTGGGCACCAGGATGATGCAGGTGAAGCACCCAGCATGGCCACACACCTGAGGGCACTCCATAAGAGGCAACGCTGACCACAGTGGCCACTGCTGAACAGCCCAACAGGCAAAGCGCTTATCCAGAGATGGGGCGAGAGGAAGACATTGATAATATTGGGCTGCCTTGTTACAACACCAAATTACAGCGTGACATCCAGAAGAGGACCTATCTGACAGTCTTCCCATTGGGCACACTTTTCAAAGAGGGCCTCATCCTCTGGGGCTATCTGTGGGAAAGCAGGGGACTGGACCCCATGACCCTCCCCAGGAGACAGAAGAAAAGTTCAGCCCCACATGCTTCAAAGGGTAGCAGGAGGCTATGTGGGCAATGCCCCTCCCGCGCAGGGGGTTCCCAGCCCCTGGGTAGAGGGTCAACCCTAACCGCAGAGAGGAGGGGAAGGAGCGATACTGGGAGGGGGCTGGAACCCACCAGGGGAAAGGCCAGTGAGTGCAGTGGCACTGGCTCTGGCCGCAGCCGCAGCTACTGAGAGAGGAGAGCCATCAAAGAAATCCCACAACCATAGAGCAGCCCATGGCTTACACCCTCTTCCCTGCCTTCAGTGAGGGCCGGCGGTGGGGAGCACATGTTCCTCCTAACTTGAGACTAACCAACACCCCGACACCCAGAACCCTGCTCCCACTCCACCACCTACCAAGAAGAAAGCCTCATTCCCATCCCCACCCCCAACAGGTGAGTCCACATAGCCCAAACACAGGCAGATGAGGGAAAATGCCTCCTGGCAAGAGGAAAAGATGGGGAGCAGATGCCCCCCACCTGGGCAAGAGAAGATTAGAGAATCACTTTGGTCTTTAAATATACACTTTAAGCAAGAAAATGAGGCTTTTAAAGGGCAAGGGAGTCCCCTCTCCCAGCCAGAACCCTGGCTGCCCTGAAAACCACACAGGGGCCAGGTAGACAAGCCTGTCCCACACCCTGAGGGGCAGTGTAGCAACGGGCAAGGACAAGGGCTCTGGAGTCCTGAGACTGGGTTTCAAATCCCGGTTTCCTCACTATCCAGCTGCGTGAGTTTAGACCTGTAACCTAACCTAGCTGGGCTCATCGTCCTACACCCATAGAACGGGATCACGGCTGAATTGTCCCCATAGGACTGTCATGAGGATTGAGTGAGCATGTGAAGGGCCTAGAACCCTGCCTGACCATAGCCAGGGCTCGATCAGTAAGACCTACTGTTGGCGTCCCCTGGACTGTCCACTTTCCCAGTGACCACGATGCCCCCAACTGCCCCCCCAGCTCACTCCACGCCTTCCCTGCAGCATGCAGCAGGGCCTTGGGACTCCAAACACACTCTTTAAAGAGCTGGAAAAGTAGCTATGGGTAAAATGACAGGATGTTTGGGATGTGCTTTAAAATATGCAGAAGAAAAAAAGGGGGTGAGAGTAATGAAATCAAGGACGAGTCTAAGGTGGAAGCCGGATGGTGACAGTGAAACAGGGTTCACTACACTATTCGCTCTATTTTTGTGCATATTTTAAAATTTCCACAATAGAGAGCAAAAAGGGGTAAAGCGAGTGATAAGGACCGAAACACTCAATACAGTGACTGTAGCTGGTCCCACCTCATCAAACCTCTTCTCTGCACCTATGGTCTCAGGGATCCTTCTTCCCGCCCTATGCGTACAGTTCTTTTGCCATTACTCCATTTCCAAATTTCCACATCCCCAACTGTTTTCCTCACCCCCACTCAGCTCCTTCCTTATCTGCTTCTTCTGCTCTCTCCACTTCAAGATCCTGTCAGAAGTCCAGGGCAGCAGACCAAGAGCCAGGACTCCTGGGCTTCAGGTCCAGCAAGGCCACCATTTGTACTGACCTACAGCACTAGCCTCTGCCCAATACAGACCAAGTGAAAGTTCAGCAGAGCCAGCCAAGAGACCTTCAGAAGTCACTGCTGCTGCTGCTGCTGCTGCTGCTGCTGCTGCCTCCACTAGGCAAAGGAAGAGTCCCTCTCTCTTTGATCCTGTTTGTTGGCATCCAGCTCAGTGGAACGAGGAACGTGGTGACTGCCTGGCAAACATCCCTCACCCACAGAGGGCTGGGAAAATGGAAGCAGGCACAATGATGATCATATTAATAAGGCGGGTACCCCCTGCACAAGTGCATGAGTGTGTGCTCACAGATGAGCGTGGGTTGGGGAGGCAACATTCAGAGGCAGGCCCAGACTCCTGCCTAGCACTCCTAGTAAGGACTGGGAGCACAGCTCCCCATCACTCAGTGCCAACCCCAGTACCCTGCTGCACCTTGGTTCCGCCCTCTTTTCCCTTCAAGGGAGGTGGGAAAGCAGAAGGCAGTATAGTTGACTCTGGGAGGAGCTGGGAGCCTCTAAGCCCAATTCCAGCCACAGCCTGCCATGCTGGGTGCCTGTAGGCACCTGCCTATCTCTGTCTGGGGTGAGGAGACAGCCAGTTGGCCCACCTTTGGGGGAGGTGTCTGCCTTTGGGTCATGTTTTGGGGAAAATCAAAGAGAAAATGAAACAAGGAAGACAGCCTGGGGATGCAGGTGTGGCACAGACACAAGGGCCAGTCCCATTGCCAGCCTCATTTACTGTGCACAGCCCACACACGCACGGGCTGGAGGCCCCCAGTGGCAGGAGTGAAGCACCCAGTGATGTGCTGTGGCTGCTGTCAAGAGTCTCTGCTGCCCTCTCCCAGGGGACCCTCAGGCTGCCCCACCACGGACTGGGAGACGAAGAGGTAATCTTCACCCCTCTTTGTAGAGGGGGGAAATGGGTACATGTGACTTTACCCTAGAATACAGAATGAAGGATAGCTGGTTTTAGAATCTAAACCCAGGAGTCCCGACTCCCAGCCAAGGCTCTCCCCATGAGATGTGGAAGAATTGGCAGTTTTCTGGAGAGCAGCACCATTTAGGGTCTGATTTTCCTGGCCAGCAAAGGAGAAGGAGCCAGCCTTGATAAACTCAATGACATTCACAAAGGGCATCACGGGAACAGATAAAAGCCACAAACCACAATTCAGCACAAACAGGCTGGCCTCTGGCAGCTGTGGCCTGTGCTCAGCCCAACATGTCCCCAGGTGGGGCAGGCAGGGACTCTGAGAGAAGCCCAGGGAGGGAGTTTGTCACGCCAGCCAGATTGGCTTTGCTCAGCAAAGTGAGAATAGCAAAGGATATAGATGCAGGACCAGGTTTCAAGGCTCAGCTCAGCGGCTCCTAGACTACAAGCCTTGGACAGATCACTCAACTCTCAGCCCTTGCTTTTCTCACCTACATAATGGGAGGAACACATCTCTGCAGGAGACAAAAAGTGCTTTGCCAACTATAAGCAGCATAAAAAACAAGAGAATATTCTAGTCCTCCTCCTATGAGGGGAGGGGAGGGAAGATCCACAGTGAGGCTGAGATTTCAAAACCCAACCTGCAGGCTTTATAGCCAAGCCTTTTCATCATCACAGGAAACTCGACCTGCAGCAAATGTATGCTGAGTTCATAAACATGATTAAAAAGGTTGTTTGCAAAATTCATACCAGGGAAATGAGCTGCAGATGGTGGTGGCAATGCCCTCTCACAGCAGGCGGCAGTGGCTGTGTGGATTCGGGGACAGCTGGAGGGAACCGTGCTAATGCCCACCCTCGGCTTTGGAAGGGGAGGGGGCAAGCTGACCATGCCCTCTCTACGCCCGGGGGGTGGGAGGGAGACTTTCAGAAAGCTGAAACCCCGAGCCATAAAATTGCCATTTGTTTCAGAGAGATCAATCAGGTTTTCTAATTCCAGCCCAACCAGGAGGGGAGGCCAAGTCAAAGAACAGTAGGTTAAAAGCACCTCGTAGGAGGTGGGACTGGGCTGCAGTGGTGCTGGCAGTCCACTGGGAGCATCCTTGGTGAGGAAGGAGGGAAGGGATTTGGCAAGGACCCATCTGAGGTCTCTCCTGACGTAGGACCCTCTGTTCTGAGGCCAACAGGTGACCCTGGTATAAAGAGAAGAGGTAGAAAATACAGGGACCAAACCTCCTCCCCCATTCATGGCTTTGCAGAGTGTCTTGTAGGTCACATTTCACATGCATGGGCAGCAGCCTCTTTTGAATGGTAAGCTATCAAGACGCAGGGACCCAAGTCTTCCTGTGTCACCAGCTTCCTATTAGAGCAGCCAATATAGGATGCTTTATAAATGTGATGAAGGGGACAGCAATGGCCAGGATAATAAGTGTGTACAATGAGCCGCTGGCCTCAATTCCGGATGAGCTCTCACTCTGGATATTTTCACACTGCCGAGGCCCCTTCTCTCCCCTGGTTCACATTCTACCCAAGCTTCAGCTGCAGCCCTACCCATGCCAGGGAGCCCTCCTTGATGGCTCAGCCAGGGCAACGGCCCCTCCCGCACACCCACACACTGCCCTGCTCACTACCCTGTGACACTTCCCAACCACTTTACTCCTGACCAGTTGTCCTTGTGTCTGACAACAAGGTGCTTCCTAAGGAACGCAGAGGGACAATGACGACGACGATGGGGGTGTGGGCCTGTGGCGCTTTTCACAAACTTGCAGAATGAGCTGGTGTCCTTGCACATCATCACCTGCTCCCTCCCTCCTGCTGAACCCAGAGAACAGTCATCAGCCTGCTACCAAAAATACACCAAGACCTGGACTCAGGGACAACTCCCCTACAAAGGATGGGGAGCACACAGCCAAGCGCCCCTACCCCATTTTTCTAGTCTGTAGAAAGCCCGAACTAATCTCACAGTAAATACCATGGGCTTTTCAGATTCCGACCCGGCCAACCACATACCAGAAGATCTTCACACTTCATCTCATGTACCAGAGCAGCAGCATGGCGGTAGTGCAGCATGGGCCTCAGACGCAGGCAGTTGCTGTGGACAGGCCCTGCACGACCATGCAGCTGGGAGCAAGTTACTGAACATCTCTGAACTTCAGCTGCCTCATCAGGACAGCATTGGGTCCTACCACTTCTCTCTCAGGTTTGCTGCAGAAATAAGGTTTACAAAGTGTTTACAAAGTATCAGGCTTTCTTAGAAGGTACTCAATTAAATGATAATGAAAAATTAAATCACTGCATCAGTGCCTCGAGGTAGGAAATTATTGCCTTCTCTCAACCAAGGAGGATGGTAGTGCTCAGAGATGTTAAGCGACTGGCTCAGTCACAGTACTGCTGCTCGGAGGTAGAGACTGGAATTCAACCCAACTTGTGGTGCATTGCTCTCCAGACACCTCAGGCTTGCAGGGGACACCAAAGAGATAGGGAGAGCAGAAGAGTGTTCCCTCAGCCCTTGGGACATTCATAGCCTCAAGTCATAGCTGTCACAAAAGCTTCCTATTTTTGTCAATTATTCTTTTACTTTCCTTAGCCTCTCCCCACAAAATACACCTGTTTACCACTTATGCTTCTAAGGTACTTTTTTTTTGAGTCTCCCTTTGTCTCCCTGAGTAGAGTACTGTGGCAACATCATAGCTCAAAACAACCTCAAACTTTGTGACCTCTTGCCTCAATCTCCAGAGTAGCAGAGACCACAGGCACCCACCACAATGCCTGGCTGTTTTTTCTATTTTTAGTAGAGACAGGGTCTTGCTCTTGCTCTTGCTCAGGCTGGTCTCAAACTCTTCAGCTCAGGCAATCCACCCGCCTTGGCCTTCCGGAGTGCTAGGATTACAGGCATGAACCACCTTGCCTGGCTGGTAGGTAGTCCCTTTCTAAACACAGCCATTCACTTTCATTCCTATTTAATCTGCATCTTGCTCTGTTGTGATGGCTTATAGATTACCAAGTCTGGCCCTCACCTTTGTAGGTTTATAAACTAATCAGTTCAGAGGCCCAAGACTCAGTATGACATTTTGTGTATTTAAAATCTAATAGGCAGCTGTCTTAGTCCTTGCTGTGGTGCCGTAACAGAATATCACTGACTGGGGAATTTTTTTTTTTTATTGGGCAGCATCTCATTCTATAAAATAGCATGGGTGTTCCTGGTAATTTGTAAAGATGAGAAATTCATTTCTCACAGTTCCAGAGGCTAGAAAGTCCAATCCCAGAGTAGCTATGGGACAAGGTCAGGCACCTCCACCCTTCCCAGCCTCGGCCGCTCCCTGGGAATCCTGGAACACGAGGCGTGGCCTCAGCAAGCCTCCACTTGAGAGGACTGGCTGGTCTCTGCCAAATTAAGTGCTGTTGCCAAAGCACCCCAAAGCTAATCAGACTGGCACCTGCTCTCTCCACACAGGCAAACTGGGAAGGTGCCACCAGCTGGTGCCAGCATCAGCCTTCACAGTCTAGCTCACCAGGAAAGTCACAGTCTCCTAAACTCTGGCTGCAGTGCAAACCCAGTCCCCCCCTTCTTAAACAGCCAGCAATCATCAGAGGATGGAGACAGGAAGCAGTGGCCGCCTTCCAATTAAAACCCACTCAGTGGGGGAACTCGAATGCATGCACCCAGTAACACCCAGTCTTGCTGATCCACTGAGACCCTGGTTACATGAGAGATAGCCTCAAGGGAAGTAGATACCAATGCTCTGACAAATGGGATCTCTGATCTTCTCGACCACCCTGGGGTAGAGGGGGTTGTACTTGTGCCCATTTTACAGATGAGGAGACTGAGAACTAAGATGCAAACCTCACATCTTCAGGTCCTTGGCCAGGGTTCCTTCCCCTCCCAAATGCTGGCTGCTGGTGCTGTCATCCATTCATCACCCCACCCTATACACCCCTCACTCCTTCCTTCACTCACCTAAGTTTTGTTCTTAACCAGCCACAGCTCATGACCCTCTGGGATGTTTGCTACTACTTCTCCTGCTGCCTGAGAAACCCGGGAGATCACAATGGCCATTTATTGTTTCTTCCTATGGAGCTGCCAGGATGCACACAGCCGTGCTCCAAGCCCCACCAGCAGAGGTAACGCGGCCACCAGCCACTGACCCTGCAGCAAGTGCTGAGAGCAGCACAGCCCACCTCAGACTCCTGCTCGCCCTGCAGGGCTGGCCTAGAATCTGCCCCTTTGCCACACAATGCAGCTAAAAAGCCTTTTCATAAAAAGATATCTAAGTTTCCCAGAAATATGGCTCTTGTGATGTTATTTTTGGAGTAGGCATGAGATAAGGAGCAGGTAAGATGGTAAAGCAGCCTGTTACGCAGCTCACAGGAAGGTGGGTGTGGCTGGCGGGGGTCACTTAGTCAATTAATGATACTATTTATGGAGTGTGCTCGGTCTGGGGGTGGAGAAGACCACAAAAGAGTAGGAAGCAAAGGCGCTGCCCTCAGTGGGCTGATGGTCTGGCTAAGGGAAGGAGATGTGAATAGTCTGCCCAGGCAGGAACACCACAATCACAACTACAACACAGACGTTATGCGCAGCTGAGAAATTCAGAGGAGGGTAAGATGCTGCAAGTGGGGACAAAAGATTTCATTCACACCATGGGGTTTGAGCTAGACATCGAAGGATGGCCAGGAGTTAAATCTGGGATAGCACAGAAGAAAATCACCCAAACTACCTTCTCAACACCAGGGCTAATGCAAAAGCCTGGCTTGAGCTCTCCTTCCCCAATCTTAGCTAAATATTTCGTCTTTTTTATAGGTACTTGGCAGAGGCTCCAGGATGAGAAAGTGGAGCAGTAAATTAGATCTGTGAGAACGTCTCGGCCCTACACACCCGCACTCACACACACTCCATTCATCCCTGCTCTGCCATTTAGTAACATGTTATTCTCTGCAGCCTCCTGGGGACTCAGAGCTGAGGGTGCTAGAGGAAACCAGATCTTGCTTCCAGCTTTGGAATTATCCCTACAGGCTGCTCCTCGGGGTAGGACAGGTGCATGTCACCCACAACCTCAGAGAAGACCACACCTCAATCAGCCCAGGATGTAGGATGGTTCTTTTCTTTCTTCCAGACCCAATGTATTTCTCAGAAGATGAACTGTCCTCGCTCCATGACCAAGCAAAATTTCACCCCTGCTATATATCCTAAAGAAACTCTCCTACATATGAACACAAAAAATGTACAGTCAAGAATGCTCACGGCAACTTGGCTCGTGACAGCAAAAAACTGGTAACAATAGATGTGAAATGAATTATTATAAAGTAGGGAAAATGAATAAACTGTAAGAACAAACATTACGTGGATGGATCTTAGTAAATATTTAGTAAAAGAAATGCAGGTACAGAGAGCAACATCTAGCTCAACACCATGCTCTACAGCTCAAAAGCACATTGAGCCACAGACTGTATCATTTAGGGATATACATGAGTGGCAGTATTACCCCTCCAAAGGCAAAAGGCTAATAAAAATGCCCACAAGAGAGGGTCCCCTCTTCCAGGCGAAGGGGTAGGGCACAGCATGACTGGAGATAACAAATTAGAGATAATCAGCCTTAAAATGGGTGGTGGAGTCTAGTGATTCTTTTACCATCCTTTGTAACTTACATACATTGTTTTGTATTTTTTCAATACTACTTAATAAAATAATTTAATGTGACTGTGGAAGCTCAAGAACTCAATTAAAAAGCCCTGCTGATGGCCACCTAAAGAGACCAAAGGAGTGAGGTGACAGGTGGAGCGAGGCTCAGCCTCTCCACGCCCATTCCTGGGTAGTTTTCCTCCCCATATCCGCTGCAAGGTAAAGGCATCTGAGAGGTGGAAGAAGAAGCTGAGTTCTCCTTCTTCTTGTATAATAGAAAGGACAAAACTAGCTGGGGTGGGAATGCTGTCCTCACACGAGAAAGGAAAGGACATCCTTCTGTGTAGCTCTGGGGTATAAATCCAGGGCCAGGGAGAAAGAAAGTCCTATAGCAAAAACTTCCCCAAAAGCATGAACAGGTCCCAGAGGCAGGGAGCATCCATGGGTGGGTGACCATTGACAGAGCCTGGAGCTGGTCTCCAGAGCCACAACAGACCACTCCAAGGATCAGACAGGGCTGGATGTGCTAGTGTCACCAGGAGACCTTGTTAAACAGACCCAAACAGACCCAACCTTGTTAAACAGACCCCACTCCGAACCAACAGATTCAATCTTGGGGGTGGAAACTGCAAGTCTAGAGTAGCAAGCTTCCCAGGTGATTCTGATAAACAGCTAGGCTCAAAACCACCAGATTTAATGCCTTTTAAGTTTTCTCTTAGTTCAAGATTCTGTGGACCAATGGCAGTGGGCAGGAGCAGGGGCAGGAGAGGGAAAGAATCAGAGCAAGGGACACGCTTCCAGTTCTCAGTGACCCTGATAATCCCATCGGAATCCCTCTTGGTGTGTCCTCATACCCCACTTCTTTCTTGTCTCTTGGTAGGGAAAAAAAAAAATCAAACTGATTTCATATCCTCGGATTATTGGAAGGATTTTTAAAAATAAATCAATGACATAAGAAGCTGGCAATCAGGAGAGAAAGTATTTTGAGAGAGGGCTACACACATTTCCCAGGACGTACTATTACAGGTAAGAAGGATAGGTACTTGGTTGTGAGGGCACCTTGGTAGCTGGATCTATGCCCAGTTCACTTCCAAAGTTTGCCATGCTCAGGCCCTTAAGAATTATACCAAAGAGAAAGATCCAGACAGAAATGACTTCTGGAAGAGCCAGGCCAGACGCCCTGCAGATCTCCAGTACTTCCAAGCATACCTAACTGTCCTGTTGCATTCAGGATAAGCAGGGTGCTGCCAGAGAGAGGGGAGAAGCCACTCTGGTCCAACCAAGACATCCCTACTGAGAGCCATCCCCGGGCACAGGGAGCTCACAGCACCGGGGGCGAAGTGGCCAACTCTGCTGGCTGGGCATGCACGCGACAGCGGGTGAAAAGGCAGGGGTGGGAGGAATCTTGGAGGCCAGACGGCCCCCAAAGTGAAAGGACCTGTCCAGAGCCAACTAGAAATCTGAGCCGGGAGATCATCTGAAGGCGCCGCCCGCCCACAGCCTGGAGCGAACCCCGTCCAGGCTCCAAAGCGAACATCTGTTACACTGGCACAGAGGCTGGCCAATTCCACGTGAATTTCCACCCTCCCCACCCCTACTGGCTCCAGGCTTTGCCCCTTGATGTCAACCTCTTTCAGGTGGGTTGGCCCGGGATGGGGCAGGCTGGGATACGAGGATCTGGCTAGCTCCTTCTCCACCCTTGCTGATGCCTGGGCCTGTCCGAGCCAAGGCAAGAGCCAGGCCCAACCTAACAGCGCTGTCCTCACCGACTTCCCATGTCAAAGCATGTTTGGTGTTTACAGCGGACAGCAGAACCAGAATTTTCTGCCTGGAGGAATCCTGAGGGTCAAGTGCTTGGATGGGAATCCTAAGGCCCAGCGAGGGCCAGTGTCTGGCACAAGGTCATGGAGCCAGGGAACCTGGGACTGGCCCACTTCCCTTTGCTCTCCCCTGCCTCTCGTTTCTGCACCTGCTGCTCTGTTGCCTTCTACAGGGGTAAGAGGCTCCACAGGGTACAGAGAGAAAGAACGCACAGCATCCTCTGGTGAGAAATTAAAATTATTTTTAAAAAACCACAATCTTTACACACCCAGTCATGCACTCTTGACTAAGCACTGCTTCCAATTAGAGGCATCCTTTACTTCCCAGGAAGGTTTATATAGGTCATGCCAGGCCTTTTATAGAACACAGGCTCTGCCCCTCCCCCATTCCCTAAGACTACTCCTACTCCGGGCAGGGAGGTATGCAGAGACCCCATTAGATGGGGGCATCTAGATCGGGGTCAGGGAAGCACCACAGAATTCTTAAGGGGCTTCTAGGAGGCCAAAGAAAAGGTGAGCCTTCCAAGAACTTGGTGTTTCCTTGGGGGAACTGAGGATCAGGAGCAGTGGCTGAATATGAATGAGAGTAGGGATGTGCTAGAGACGGAGGGACAGAGTTGGGGGCAGTTAATGGGACAGACTAGTATGGACTCTTACCCTATCAGTTCCCAGGACAGCATGGGGAAAACCCCAGGGCATGAGGCAGACTCTCCAGGGTCTTCTATCTCTTTCTAGAAGACCATGCCTCAATGTTAAAGAATGTTCAGTAGGTACCTTCATTTGCAGAAGCAAGTGACTTACTGTTCTCCAGGGACACTCAATTCTAGGGCACAAAGGGAAAGTCCCTGGTGGGGGGTACAAGAGAAAAGACTCCTTTTCTCTGGTGGTGGGGAGAAGGAGAAGGGGGAAAGAAATAGTGAGATACAGACAGGGAAGTCGGGCTCATAGGGAGAAAAGAGGCTGGCTATGGAACTAAGCCTCGGAGAGATAGGAACCTTCACCCACTTTCCCAGCGGAACACCAGGAAGCCCTGGAAGCTAAACCTGCTTCCTGACCTTTAAAAATGTGCATCCTCTTAGACAATCTACAATGCCTCCGACCCATTCCCCTCCTCCCAGGCAGGCTCCAGGCGATTCTGGGGAGGAACAGGTGTGGGATGCTTGTGTTAAGTGATCCAGGACCTGACCAGCTAGTAGGTTTTCTGCCCATGGAGAGAAGCACCAGGTGATGGGAGAAGAGGGAAGGATGGAGAATAAAGGGAGAGAAAGAAAAGAATCCACACACTGCTCAGTTGTAGCCTTATCTCTTGTTCAGGGACCAAGCCCTGCATCCTCTCCCAATGAGAGGCAAAGTCATCCAGCCCAAGGGAGCCAGGGCTGACTCTGGCTTCTCTAACAGCAGCAAGTTTCTGAGATGTCTCTGCAATGGAAACTTGTGCAACTGCACCCACCAGCCAGAGAGGAGGCTACTGAGCAGAGAGGA
Organism: Perodicticus potto; assembly: GCA_963574655.1. Classification (NCBI taxonomy): domain Eukaryota; kingdom Metazoa; phylum Chordata; class Mammalia; order Primates; family Lorisidae; genus Perodicticus; species Perodicticus potto. Next base: position 61,901 of record CAUYRH010035356.1, on the reverse strand, counting down.
GGCCGGGCAGGGGTTTCATCTGCATTCAGCCCCAGGAGCACTTGGCAGGAGGAGGTACTGCTGGAGGCCTGCTTCCTCTCTCTCTGGGTTCAGCAAAACCCAGCAGGGAGACAGTATACAGCTCTTCCTCCAAGGCAATCCGACAAAGCACCCCCACCCCCAGCTAGCCCCAGGGCTGTCAGTTTGGCCATGGCCCTCAACTGCACAGCCAGGTCCTGAGAAAAGCCAGGTTAGCAAGCCCCTCCTGAGAATTAGCAAGCCCCAGACAGGCTCGCTGCAGAAGGCAGGCACACCAGAGGGGAGGCATCTCTGGCCAGAAGGGGAAGGGATCTGACCATCAGAAGGTGAAAGCAGAGGGAATACATGGGATTTACTGGGAGAAAGCCAATCAGGATGGCAAAATAAGAGCAAAACAACCTTGGATGGAAGGAAAGAAGGCAAAGCCAGGGCTGCACACTCAGTGCATGTTCAGAGTCAGAGGCATACTCAAAGCCATGGCATGAGGCTACTGACTTTGTGCTGAGACCCAAAGCAAGGGAGTCACCCTCCTATTTTTATTTGCTTCCCCTTGCTAGGAGAGCTGAGCCCACACCACCCTCTAGGTCTGAAATAAGACCAGGCCCTGCCTCCTGTGCCCACAGCAGCTGGAAATGCCCTGTGCAGTGGCTCCAAAGGTCTGTCCACATCCTAATCCACTGAACCTGTGAATGGGGCCTAATTTGGAAGAGGATCTTTGCAGATCTGATTGTGTTAAGGATCTTGAGAAAAGGAAATCATCCTGGATGACCTGGGTGGGCCCTAGAAGCTATCATGAAATGTCCCTATAAGAGAAAGGCAGAGGGAAATACACAGAGGAGGAGGTGGTGACATGCCCACAAAAGCAGAGAATGGAGTGATGCAGCCACAAGCCAAGGGATGCTGGAAGCCCCTAGAGCTGAGAGAGGCAAGGAAGGATCTTCCCTAGAGCCTCCCAAAGGAGTGTGGCCCTGGGACACCTTGATTTCATACTTCAGGCCTCTAACACCGAGAGAATAATTTTCTGTTGTTTTAAGCCATCAGGTTTGTGGTAATTTGTTAAACCAGCCATAAGAAGCCAACAGACCCTGGAAGTCAGTGTGCCAAGTTTCCTACAAGCAACCTGCTGCTCAGCCATCAACTCTTGACCAGACTAAGGCGGCCCCTCAGTCCCTGCTGCCCAGCAGCACAAGAGCTCAGCACTGCAGCCAGAACCACACACTTCCAGGTCTGCCTGTCAGCAGCATGCCCTTCCCCGAGAGCATCCACCCAGGAGGTGAGGACAGTAAGAGCAAGGCCTCTGATACTAGACTGTCTGGGGGAGTCCTGGACCTTCCCCTTGGTCCTTGTGTGACTTTGTTACCCTACAGCTCTGAGCTTTAGTTTCTTCATGGATAAAATGGAGATGATATTGGTACCATGTTACGAGGGGTTGTGAGGAGAAAACTTTTTTTTAAATGCATGGAAAGCATTTAGCACAGTGCGTGGCATATAATAATTGCTGCCTTTGTTATTTCCTCTAAAGGGAGCATGAGGATCAAATGAGAGATGTGTGCACAGGTATTTTCCAAACTGAGAAGCATCCCATAAAGCCAATCATTGTTAAATTGTTATTATAACCTGCCCAGAAGCTGAGATTTTTACCCAACCCCCCACCCACACAAGGAGGACCGATCTTCCCTGTTAACAAGGCATCTTGAGGGCCTGCCAATGGGTGTCCCCTGTCCTCAAGTCCCCAAGGGTACCAGGCCCCAGCTGCAAGGGAGCACCCAAGCCTCCTGGAGCCAAGGCCCTATGGAGAGGTGCGTCAAGCCAACAAGAGAGTGGACGTCAGGGTGTCCCAGACACACAAGCCTGCCTGCCACATACATGCTCATCCTTTCTTCCTGCCCACAGCTGTAGGTCCCTACAGCTCCCTGGTGCTGCCAACAGCATTAACTTGCTGCTCTCTACTCAATGTCAATTGCACCCTCGCCTGGGAGTCTCCCCACTAAAAACAGCTGCGTCCCCTCAGGCATCTGATCTTGGTGTCTCTAAAAGGCCCAGGGCATACAGGCTGTGGGAACCACAGGCAGGATGGGCTGCCCCAGACCGACTCAGAGGCCAACCCTTGTCAGTAGGCTACAACAGCTCTCTGTAGCCTGCCCCCCTGCAGTGCGAGACAGCCTGGCTGCACATCCTTGTGGGACACATTCTGCCCAGGACACATGCGTGGCAGATGACTTCTAATGCTGCTCTGGGGCTCTCAGTCTCCCTCTGTTTTTTGAAACTGCTGTTGGCTTCAGCTCTTGCATTTAATTTTCACCACTAAACAATCACTCGAATTTGTCTGCTGTGGTGCTTATTGCCAGTGTACAGAGGCCAGATATGGCACAGTGCAGGGCTCAGTGTGCACACAGGCAGAGGCCTGGGGGACAAGGATTCAGTCCCAGCCCCTGCCATCCATACGTGCCAGGGAAGTGCTGGGTCTCCCTCCCTGCACAGAGGATCTCACTAAGCAACAGGACAAGCCCACCCCTCCCTACTGGCAGGGCTACTGTGTGGAAACCCCTTGAGCTCCCTGGGAAGGAGTTAGGTCACAAATCAGGAGGAAGCCCTAAAATCCAGGCACACATGGGGAGGCTTGGAAATATCCATCCCTCAGAAAAGACCATTCAACATTTTATTCAGAGGGAGAGAAAGAAGACTAGAGGGCCTCCCAAGGACCCTCACGGCCAAAACTGCTCAGATGTGAATTTGACCTTGCAAGAGTGGATCATTCCCTAAGGAATATCTTGGTCCACCCCCTTGAACTCATGAACAAATGAGGAATACTCTTCTCTTTATAGCACAAAGACCAAGAACAGCGGGTTATCTTCTCTAGTCTTTAAAGGAGTTTCTGCCCCTGTGCCACTCGAAGGATGAGAAGGCCTTCCTTCCTGGCCCTGCTAGCCCCTGCCACTGCCTTTCCTCATCTCATCTCAGCCCTGCCCCTGTTTTCCCCTAGCTCCCACCCTGTTCTAACATCACCCTCCCTCCAGACTTGGGAAAGAGAGATAGCAGAACTGCAACTCTGACCCCCTCCTGCCTTGAGTCAGGCTTGGGGTATCAATGGGCCCTGTGTGGTTTCCTATGGCTTCAGAAGAAAGAAAAAACAGTTCCCAGCTGACTCCCAGAGAAGCCTAGCAGGTGGAATGAATGCAAAGAACACCGTCCCTCAGGGTTCTCCTGGCCTGGGTTTGTTCTTCCAGCTGAGAATGAACTTGTCTCCCTATCCTCAGAGTTCAGCCAAATGACTTGGGGCTAAGGACTAGTCACAGGCCCTCTGATTTTTCTATTTGAAAAAAATTCCCTTCTGTTTCTCCAGACTTAGAGCAATTACTGGGCTCTTGTCTTCCTGTTATTGTGGAGGGGAGGGGGCTGTTCTCCCACCTTCTTTATGCTCCGGAACCATGAGTCAGGCAATGTGCAGGGCTGCATTGCTCATCTTCCCATGAGGAGGCAACCACGGCCAGCATCCCACAGGCACTAGCCTTGGTTGGCAGCTGCCTAAAAACTGCCCCCAAACCAGCGTCTGCACATGCATGACTCTTGTTCTGCTCAGAAGTGGTCATACTCCACCAATAAGGTGAAAACCCTTCCTCCATTGGCCTCCGGTCTCTCCAGGCTTCACTTCTAAGGAAGATGAACAAAGTGCTGTGACCTCCATAGCCCAGGACTATCTGGCCCCATGTGTGCATGGAGGACAGTGAGTCCTCCCAGCCCCCTCCACTGCTGTGTGCCTTGGGAAGGCCTAGACAGTGGTGCTAAGGACCCAGAGACACCAGAAGAAAACGTCAGGCCTGGTCTAAACTCACTCGCCTCCCCTACTGTGGGTCAGACAAAAGCATTCCTGGAGTTCCCCAACCTGAGGTTCAGTGTCCCTGGGTGGCTCTTAGAGCTGCCTGGGTTTATTCCCACCCCAGTTCTCACCACATTGTGTGGTGGTGATTATTTCTTTGTCTCTCCCCAGGAGAACAGGAGTTCTCTGACCACAGGGGCAATGCCCCCTCAGAGAATCCTGAGCCCCACCAAAAACACATACCAAAGGCCACAGTCACATATGAATGTCAACAAATGGTTGAATGACTTCTGAAGCTCTGACTGCCCCACAGGGATGAGTAGCACTCCTGTGGCCATCCTGTAACCCTGACCACAGCTCTGCTCCCCCCAGCAGCCCACCCCCGCTCCCAATGTGGGCCGATCTCTGGAAGGCAGATTTGCTTTCACGAGACAGGAAGGGCACTGCTGAAGTGAAGCTGACAGAACTGGGGGATCTGTCAGGGGGCTCACACTGACGTCAAACTAAACCCGACAGCTGTCACTACCCCAGCCCATCACACAGCCAGCCAGGCGCACTGTCTGTGCCTGGGTCATCCACACAGAGCCTGCCCCTCTGGGCATAGCCTCCTCAGTCTGTAGAGTCCAGGAACTGCTTCTTCCCAGCTGGGAAAACAGCCTACAAAGAGCCGGCCTGAGTTCTAATCCCACCTCTGCCACCAACTCACTGGTTTCTCGGCCAAGTCCCTTTCCTTCTCTGGGTCCTAGCTTCCCCATGTGTACGCCAAAGAGTCAGAACTGCTGGGCTCAGATTTCTCCCCTCTAATGTTCTATAGATCTCTGAGGACTCTGACTCCACTTCTCCAGCTTGTAAAGGGGCCACAGCAAGACAGCATCGTGTCCCTGGGTGGCTCTTACAGCTGCCTGGGTTTATTCCCACCCCAGAAGGGAATGGGATATAATAGAGACTGTGCTTCTTCCCAATAGAAAGCCTCATGGTCCATCTGAAAATCCACAAGATTCCCAAGGTAAACCTTAACTGTTACCAAGGAGGACAATGCTACCTGACACCACACAAAGAGATGCAAAGACCACCTACAACACACACCTCAGCTAACAAATGAAGGAGCAGGACAAATGTGAAGAAGTAGGGATTCTGGCTAGATAGAAGGAGGAACTTCCTACCTACTCATTTGAGGGGGAAAAATTTCACAGGAGATCTTCAACAGTTACAAGCATGGGTCTCAATAAGCCCAGATCCATCTGAAAACAGAGAAATAGACTAGGGAACAGTTTTCAGCCTTGGCTACACGTGTGAATCCCCTGCGAAGCTTTCAAATATCCAGATGTCCGGGACACCCCCACCCCCAGACCAACGAACCAGAATTCCTGAAAATGTAACCCAGTATGTGTTGATCTGTATGTTTTAAATCTCCCGAGTGACTCCGATGTGCAGAGAAGATTGAGAACTATCCAGACGCCTGACCGCCCCATCAGCCCCTAGGCTAATCATTCTCCTAACAAGCTACTGCTGTTGCTGCCACCACTGAATTCATGCTCCAGTGTTTAAAAAAAGACACTTGTAGTCCATTTTCTTGTTCAATAGTTGAACCAGAGCCATGAGTAGTATTCTTCTGCCCAACTTTTAGGTGAGGAAATGAAGGGACTGCTGGAGAGGCAGGTATGGAATGATGATCTGGCCCCAGATGCACTTTTTTTAACTCCAAAGCAAGGTAGACACACAAACCAAAGCACAGACACACACAGCGTCTGCACAGAAGTGCACGATGGTATTAAGGCTGTAACTCAGACACCCGAGAGGCATTGCAGCAAAGTACAGGCTGCGGGGCGGGAACAAGCCCTGGAACAAATGAGGTCCCTGCCCCACGTGACCACGAGACTTCACCATAACGGTCCCCAGCCCTATTCCTGACAAACCCATTCATGACCATCTCTGTCCAGGGCTGGCCACTCTGGAGGAGGCCTTGGCAGTGAGCTGCGTTCAAATTAGCCGGGGAAAGGGTGCAGAATTCCCCTGTAATTGGTCGTGTCTGTTCCGAGGATGACGACTCCAGCACATTTCTCATGTTAATGTCGTCCAAATACTCATGTACTGCAATTACTCCGCATCGATTTTAAAGCCGACTTAGCACAATAGCGGCTTCTAATTTGTAAGCAAAACCGCGGTGGCATAAATCAAACTGTTAGAGGCAACGCCACTGCCGAATGCTAATGGGGAGTTAATAGACAGAGGAGGGCAGCTTGGGCTCCTGCAGGTCTCTCACCTGCCTGGTGTTACAGTGTGCCAGGCCCACACTCCACCCCTCGTTTTGCCCTGAATGGCACTTTCTGGTGATGGCTCCATGGGCCTGGATGGCCAGAGCTAAGACTGGGAGCCCCTTCCGATTCTCCACTGTAGGACACCCCTGCAGTGAGAACCAAGGTCAGCCAGTCTTGCATCCCAGCAAGGGGCCTAAGGAAAGGGTTAAGATAGAGCTATAAATCCTGAGAAAACAAGGACTGGGGGAGGCCAGCACTCGTGAACCTCAGACTCTGGTCCTTGCTATCAAATAATATTTATTGATGACCCCTTGGAGAAAGGGCACTATGTGAGGCATGCTCTTTCCAGGAACGTGGGCTACAGAGCCAGGACACAAAATGAGCCACCCATCACAAAGGACTCCCCATGCAATCTGATCAGCCTCACCTCTGGGCAGCCTTAGGCTCAGGAGAGACAGCTAGGTTTGAGGAACAGAAATGAGGCTATGAGACCCCTTGTGATTCCATCCAGATTCAGGTCCATGGGGTGCCGTGGGTGACCTATCAGCATGGCAAGGGGTCTTGGGCCGAGACATGTGCTAATGAAAGCCCAGGAGGCACTTGTTGCCCGTCCCTCTCAGCCTGCTGGCAACTGCTGCCCCTGACTCTGAAAGCACAATTAGGCACCCAAGACACAGAAGGCCTCACTCGGGATGGAGCCAGGCCCTGTGTGCAGAGGCAGGGACTCCTGTGCACACACACTCTCCTCTTCCTAGGAAACTGTGGCCACACCCCACCCTTCTAAATCCTAGCGGAGCCCAGCCCTCAGGTATGCTCTGAGCACAGGATAATTTCAATGAACGTTCATTGGAATAATTTTCAGGAAAAAACCCATAGGGGATCCTGAGTGGTTCTAAGGAAGTGAGTTCTTAGCAGAGTACCTGAGGCTCACTATCTTTCCAATAGGCTTGTGGTCAATGTTCTTTACACAACATGTTTTTATGACATCAAAAAAAGAAAAAAAAACTTCAATTAGGTGCCCTGATATTTTTAAATTTTCCCTTTAATTCAAATACAACCTGTCATAGCATGTCAAGGCAGACCTCCCATGACCAGGCCAGGACTACTGCATCCTTGTTTCTGTCTTTCCCAGCATAAGTAGGGATTTGAATGAATGAATATGAATGAGGGAAGCAGTGAGTAAGGGGAGGGGGTGGGAAACCTAGCGCATGGGCTCAGCAAGAGGACTGCCCTAACAACCACTCGCATGACAAGGAAAGCCCTGGACAGTCGTGCTCGCAGGGCTGAGCTCGTCTGCACGTCCCTGTGGCTCTTACCCCATCCTCCTACCAAGAGGCAGCAGACTTGCAAAAGGTCAGCCTGATGCTGAGTCTCCGGGGCTCTCCTGTCATCGAGCCATAAAAGGCAACTTGAAATATCTCTCTGCATCTTTGGAAAAGAGCAACGGGTGAAGGATGGCTCCAGAGTCAGAAACCATCTCACAGGAAAAGGCCAGCATGTTTCTCACCCAAGATCTAAGATAGGCAGGGCCCTGTCCTTTGAAGGGCAGAACTCAGACACGACAGCTGTTCTCGGCCCTGCCTTCCCACTTAGAGGCCCCTGCGCTGGGCAGTGGGGTGCTGTCTTCCCTGACCGGGCAGGAGACAGGTCTGCTGTCATACCCTGCCCAGCACACCAGGACAGCAGGACTGAGGCTCTAGGCTTGGGTTCTCCAGGAAAACACATCAATATCAGATTCTTCTGCAGACCTCCCCCACGCAAATGGCTCAGGTTCAGCTTGATCAACAAAAGTATCACCTCTGCCTGCTCCAAAGTAGCACCTCATCCACCGATTTGCTGAGCCACACCATGCTGCTGGCTGTGCATACCCCTGGAGAGCCAGGAAGAAGTGAGGTTCAGCCCACTCGCCCCAGACACAGGACAGGCCTTGCTAACCCTGAGGGTGCTTTACTCCATGTCAGACTCCTTGGTCTGTTATTAGCCTCGGATAGTAAAGGGAAGAATAACGGTCAAGGGTACAAAAGCCTTTGGAATCAGTGCTCACACCAGGCTCCAGCCCAATGTAAGCACCCCAAAATGGCAACTGCTGTAGTAACTATTACTAAGGCTTCTTTCAAGAAACCTCCTGAATTCATTTTCTCTTTTTTTAAATCATCTCTTCTACTTTTCTTCCATTTCTTTCTATTCATCTGTATTCCCAAATCCCAGAGAAAGATATACAAACAAATCTTTATGGTCTTCAAAGGGATCTCTGTTTGAGAGAGCCAAATGCCTGCTTGGCTGGTCTCTGCTCCAGACATAGGAGTACTGACACCCTCCCTCCATCCTCACAGAAGGTCCATCGGAGGCAGGTACCTGACCCAAAACTGGCAATTGAGGTCATACCACAGTTAAGCAAACAAAGCTCCCTTAGGAGGTGATGCTCAACAGAGACAAAAGAACAATGATAGGGCAAAATAAGGCATTGGCCACCTTCCTTGAGTGCTTGTGCTGAGACATTCCCTGTGTCCCACTCAGCAACCCATGAAGTAGGCTGCACAACACCGACATTTTTCATAAAAGGAAACAAAACTGAGCCTAGAGAGGTTGAGCGCTCTTGCTAGACCACACTGTCGACGTGGCACACACCCAAGACTGCCCGATGCCGAGCTGACACTCACGGCCCCCACTGCGGACACTGTACCATCTGCCCTCCTCCAGCCACCAGTGGGAGGGGACAGCCACCTGTAAAGCCCTCATCTCTGGCACATCACTCTCCATCTAGGGCCTTTGCTTCCCAACAACACAGACACAACAGAAATAAGACGTCCAGCACGGGCAGCCATCTGGCTGGCTAAGCGGCCCTGACAGCTGGCACATCCACCGTGGCTCCTGACACCTTCCAACCCCTCTTTTGTGGGCTCTAGCTATGTTCCACAGGATGGACTGCCGGGGAGTAAAGCAAGAAGAGAAATATCAGGTTGTTTTTTTAATGACCCAGATTCCAGCCAGATGCATTTGTTATTGGCAGCAGAGAGCCAGCGGGGCTAAGAACACAGGCAGCTGGCGATGTCTTAATCACTGCAGAGAGGAAGGGATGGGGGCCCGAGGCCCCCAACCAGGCAGGCTCAGCCCCCCAGTGCCAGAGTGCCAGAGACCTGGGGTGGCCGCCCTCCATCATACCCCCCAACCAGCCCCATGCCTTCTCCTTCCTTTCCTCTTTGCCTTTTTTTCTTCCTCTTCCTCCCTACTGCCAGGTCCTCCTGTCATCTTTCACTCCATCTTTGCCAAGGCCCAAGCAAGACAGCCAGGACCCCCCAACCTCAGATGTGCCTGAGAAGGCCAGGTGGGAAGTCATTGCTCATCATGGCCCCTTCTCCTCCAGGTCCCTGGCTAGCCTAACCAATGCCTTCCCCAGGCGTCTCCTTCTAGGCCTCCTTTTGAGAGCTCAGTAGGGGATTGTATATCTAGTTTAAATGTGCAGTCCCAAGGAAGCACCCTAAAAGCACAGAACACCCACCTTCGATTTTCTCTCCCATCTCCAGCTGTGATCTCTAAGCACTTAGCCCTATGAGCTCATCCCTTATCTGTCCTCCTCTCCCTGCCCTGGGGAAGCCAGGGGAAGAATGAGAGGCTAGAAAGCCTCACTTTGGTGAAGAAAGCGCCAAAGCAAAGAGGAAGTCAGGCTGAGCACAGAAAGCCGGCCCCCACCTCCAAAATCTGAACACATGTCCCTATTGTCCCAATAAGGAGCATGGCTATACCACCCAGTGGGCATCACCTGCCCGTACAAAACTCAGTTGGCCCTGACACACACAACGTGCCACACGATGGGCTGAAACCTCTTCATACAGCGTTTCAGTTAATTCTTGGACCAACATTAATAGCAGTGCTTATTGCCATTCCATTTCACGAATGAGGAGATCAAGGTTAAGGAGGTAAGCACCTTACTCTGTATCGCAGACAGCAAGTGGTAATAACAAGAATGGAACCCACCTGCTTTTCCTAGCCAGTGCTCTTTCCCCCATATGACCTCACCCTTCCCAAACCAGGCAGTTAGAGAAACTCTGGAAAAAGGGAAGGGTAGATTACCAGATGCTGGGGTGCTGGGCTCCAGGGGTGCAGGTGGGAAATGGCTGAAGCCAAGCGGGCTTTGCCCCTGCATGTTCTAGTTTTCTTCTCCCCCTCCTGAAGAGAAAAGCCTCTTGATTTCCCAAGAAAAATGAAAGGGAGGGAAATGTACCTGCACAGCAGCGTAAGGTCTAGAGCAGCGGTTCTCAACCTTCCTAATGCCACGATGTATTTTCATTGTTACAAAGGGGTCGTGACCCACAGGTTGAGGACTGCTGGTCTAGAGGAACTCTCCTCTCTCCTCTTCCAGAACAGGCCACCCACCCAAAAGAGCCCTCACTGCTGCCTCAGTGACGTGGGGCCTCTAGACCCAGCACGTCACAAGGGAAGGAGATAGCTCATTCATCTTGGGCAGGGTGTCTCTGGACGATGCTTCCACAGCTAGATCAACATCAGAGAGACCGGGAGCTGAACTGCTTCCCCGCCTCCCTTGCCGGTCACCTAGAGTACAAGAGCCAAGTCCAAGGCCACTGCCATCAGAGGGCCCAAGGCTGCCTTTGTGCCTCAGTCCCCAGCATCCACAGTTGGGGCATCAGTGCAGGAGCAGCGGGAAGGCTCACTTCCTTGGATACTTCCTAAATAGAGTGAGGTGAAGAGGACCCAGAAGAGAAAGAGCCAAAGGGAAACATCTGGGAACACCAAGTAAGAGAAAAATGATGATGAGGAAGGATAACTCCAGGAAATTAAACAGCAAGGTAGCAGGCTGCCCTGGGAGAGGCACCACTCAGCCCTCCACCCCACTCCCTTTCCCCTCACCCCTTGCCACAGTTCAGAGGTCCTCTTGGGAACTCAGCCTTCCCCAGGACAGGGGATTTGGGGAGGTGACCTGGCATAGTCCTTCACAAGGGCCCAGGGAGCCCTCAGAAGGAAGAGCTATAGGTATCTGCGTCTAGAAGCTGGAGTTTGGGCCTTTGGCAAAGGAGATTCCCACTTCCCCAGGACTCTGAAGATGTGCAGAGAAAACAGCCCATGTGGACTTTCTGGGAAGGCAGGCAAGGGGCAGCAGCTAAACCCTTAGGAATCTCATAGCTGAGTCTGGAAGCAAGACCACCTCCTGATCACACCTATGACATGGACACATGGGCTGCTATGCCCACCCAGTGACTCTGGGTTCCAATGGGCTCCACTTCAGCCATCCAGGCTTTATTCCCAGTGTGACCTGGACAGTGGACGCATCATCTTCCCTCTCTATAACTCACACTGATCCCCTAAAAGCAAATAAGGCCATTTACCAAACTCTACTAAACCCTCACTGAAGAGATGCATTCAAAAAGAGTTTTTTGGGAGCCTCAGATGTGGCACAAGGACCCCCTGGTCCTCCTAGCCAGCCCCTGTAGCCAAACACATGCTCCAACACCAGTCTGACCAATGAGTGCCCAGCCTTGGCTTGGATGTCTCTGGGGGAGGGAAAGAGGTGTGGACTCACAGCCGTGCAGGCATAGGTGAGGGCCTCTGTCCCCAAAACCTGCTTCCACATATGGAGGGTCAGAGCAGAAGCCAGCTGCTGCTCAGCCTGCTCAGTCAGTAGTCAGAGTGTCCCCAAAGGGCATATAACCCAAGCAAGCGAATCTGCTCAAACTCAGAGCAGACTTCCGGCCTACAGATGGCCCCAGGACTGGGGGTTGGGAGAAAGGCCCTGCCAGATTGAGATGACTTCCCGGCCCAGATCTCAGGAGAGCGCTGAGGTCAGAGCCACACTGCGAACAGACAATGGCTCAGCTGCTGGGAGCCCAGAGCCATCTCTCATGATCCTGGGACATTTAGGAGTCTCTGAGGTCATCATAGTTAACCCCCCAACAGAAGGAATGAGCCTGAACAAGTGAGACAGACCAACCCACGTCCTCGCCTCTGACAGAGCACTGCCCCTGATGCACCACAGACCCTCAGCAACAGGCAGCTGGAGTAAAAAGAAGGGGGTGCCTTCCCACCGCACACTCCCTAGGCAGCCCAAGAGTAGGGGTGCCTGGGTGTCCAGCGCTGAACAGCCATAGTCAGACTCAGTCACACACTCTGGGTGGCTGCCTGGTGGAGAAATTACCCAGGGAGCAAACCACTACACAGGTGTGGGTCCTCTCCCAAACAGGGAGGCAGAGAGGTGGTGACATAACCAGACCTGGCGAACAACCCGGCAAAATCACAAAAAGGAAAACAAGGTATTGGTCCCAACTGATATCCGCAGAACTCTTGACAGACCTCAGAGTATTTTCACAAGCATCTCTCACTGTGGCCTCCTGACAGTTCTCCCAGGCTGGCCAGCCAGGCTCTAGGGAGCGATTTCCCTTTTACAGAAGAGAAAATGAAGCCAACGGTGCTCCCAGGGTGCCTGCCTGTCTGTGACAAGCACCTTCCTCACAACCACACAGAGAAGGGGCAGGATGGGTTCCTGATGTCACAATTAAGAGGCATCCCTGGTTTTGAGGGGTGAGTTTAGTGTTGGATTTTTGCGGGGGGAGAGTTGTGTGTTATTTTCTAAAGGAGTACAAGCTGGGGTCAGGGGATGAGGGAGGCAGTCTGTTGCTGGGGCTGCCCTGGGTAGAAGTGGGTGGCTAAGAGGGGAGTGACAGAGGTGGGGGGAACAGCAAAGACTGTTCAGGGGCTTGGGGGAAAGCAGCGGGGAACAAGAACACTCTTCCTGACTGCTAGAGGGAGGAATTGGAACAATCGTAATTAAGGCTTCTAACAATAGGAAGGGAGCCACGACAATTCTGCGTGTCAAACAAGGTGCTGAGCTCCCCTCCAGTAGTGAGGGTGCTTAATAAAGCAGCCCGCCCCCTCATTACCTGCTTAGCAGGCGTGACAGCCCTCCCAGGAGGCTGCGGAGCGTGCAAACCTCTCCTGCTCAGACTCAGAAACCACTTCCATTCCTTCCTACCCTGAAATGGGAAATCCAGTAACAGGGAAGATTCTCTTCCTGTCACTAAGCAAGGAAATCAAGGTCCAAAGAGTCAAAAGCACACAGAGGCATGTCCAGCCTGGCACCCAGGAGCTCCTGCCCCGGCCCAGCCCAGGACCACGGCAGCGCCCAACTTCCAGGACCTTCAGGAAGCAAATTCCAACACAGTAAGGACACAGTCAGTCCTGGCCAGGGAGTCATCCCCTCACTCCCAGCCTCAGTTTCCTCACCTATAAGACATAAAGGAATCACCTGAGTCCATCACTCTACCAAGGCCACTGTGAGGGTAAGGAAGATAAAATATCTCAATAATCATCAGCTCTTAAAAACACAAAAAGAACTAAAGAAATATATCAAATCACAGAATGTATCTCAATACTCATCAGCTCTTAAAAACACAGAAAGAACTAAAGAAATACATCAAACCACAGAATGTCCGGGCCTGAAGGAGCCTTAGAGATGAGTTGGTCCAAGTCTATCATTTTTCCAGAAGTAGAAATGAGGCCCAGAGAGGGAAATAACCTTCCCAGGGTCACACAGCCAGTTAGCAACACACCTGGGACTAGAACCCAGGTCTGGGACCAATCCCCTGCCCTCTCCCACTCCAGCACTCCAATCCCAGGTTCAACAGAGTAACTGACATACACCTTATGTGAAACATGGACTCCTGCCCTTCTAGAAGTGGGCAGGACATACGGGATGCATGGCTGGACACCCCAGAACTGCACAGGGGCACAGGGTGCAGAGTGGTGGCCCTGCCCCACCCCAACAAGTTGTGGGGTGAGTTGGGAAGAGGGAAGGCTAACCAGCAATGCTGAAATCTCATCAATCTTCTTCCTACAGCTCCTGATTCAGACCCACAGGCCTCACAGAGTGGCTTTTATGAAGCCTGCACATTTCACACAGACCCCCCTACCCCCCACAGGCAGGCTGAGAAAGTGGCAGAAGTGGGCCAGAGAGGAGAAGGATGGAGCCTCCCGGACGTTCTCTTAAGCTGCCGTAAAAGGTAATGAAGGGAGCCCCTTGTGCATTTGGCTCCTCTTCTGACTGCATCAATGTTCCTCCCCAGCCCCCTTGCCCTCTCCCAAGGGTTTCCAACCTCCTCCCCAACTGGGGCTGTGTGCCCTGGGGATGGTCACAATGGGTGTCCCAAATGGCTCAGACATCACACAGCTCCTGCCCAGAGCCCAGGCTCATCGGCCTGACAAGCTGTCACTCTGATTCTCTGATTTGGGTCCTACGAGCTCTTGCCAACAAGAGGGTGGTAGATAGGGTCAGAGGCTTCAGAATTCACCTGACCTCACCATATGGAGAACAGAAGGCTCAGGATCCTTGTCGCCAGAACTACAGTTACCTTAGTGGCCCCTGTGCCAGCTGGCCATGGTCCCATATTCTCTAGACCAGGGTTCCTCAAACTACGGCCCGCGGGCCACATGAGTTGGTGTGAATTGTACTTGTTCCCATTATGTTTCTTACTTCAAAAGAAGATATGTGCAGTGTGCATAGGAATTTGTTCATAGTTTTTTTTTTTTTAACTATAGTCCGGCCCTCCAACAGTCTGAGGGACAGTGAATTGGCCCCCTGTTTAAAAAGTTTGAGGACGCCTGCTCTAGACCTTCTACCACCTGGAGATTTCTAACCTCCTTCCCAGTATGATCCAAGGTTCTATCACTGAGAAGAATCTTCTCCAACAGGCAAACTGTTCTACCCAAACAATTCCTTGTATGCTAGAGATGGCTTGAGAGCCTTTGCAGTAGCCCCTCTCCCTAGCTTCCAATGTCACCTAGTTTCTCCTGCCTCCTCCTCCTCTTCCTCCTTCCCTCTGCTTGTGCACAGTCCCTTCCCCCCACAGCCTCCTCCCACTTCCCTGTCTCCTCGTGAGTTTTACATCTTCCACTCTCCAGATCTTGAGCCCTCTCCTTTCTGCCCTTCATATGCTCCCTGGAGAGCCTGGCTCCCACATAAAGCCTGCCCCAATCAGAAAACAGATGGCAGGTGCTAAACATGGACATTGCCAATTGGCCCGCCAAATTAAGTGAGAGTACTCAGCACTATCCCTGGGGTTCATCCCTGAGCTGGCTAGAGGACTAGCTGGCTCCTCCACACTCTCTTTGCTGGGTGCCCTGTTCACTCATCAGGTCTGCAGTGTATGTACATGACAGCTTAGCTCAACCCCGAGGGAAGGAGGATGGCAAAGCATTGAAGATCAGCAGTCTCTATATAACAGAAAATGTGTAAAACCTTCAAGAAACTTTACAGAAAGGCATTAGACAAGGCCTCACAGATGGGAAAATATACCATGTTCATGAATAAAAACACAGGAGTAGAATACAAATTGTATTCATGAATAGAAATACAAAGACATCAATTCTCCCCAAGTTGATAAAATAGAGTCAATGAAAGGCCAACCAAAATAGCAGCAGAGTTTGCTAACTGATTAATAGATTGATTGAGTTTTGGTGCAACTAGACAAATTGATTCTAAGAGGTATGCAAATGTAAAGCCAAGAACCACCAAAACACTATTGAAAAAGCCTAAGATGGGAGGTTGTGCCCTTTCAGATATTGAGACTCATCATAAAGTTCTAGTAATTAAGACAGTGTGGCACCAGTACAGATAAACAACACATTTGAAAAGACCTAGGCATATATGGAAACACAAGCACCACTACATGTCTATAGGGAAAGGGGGGAATAATCAACAGAGCTGGGACAACCATCTGTGTAACGTACAGATGTAAATTCCAGATACACGTAGGAATTACGCATAAAAAGAAAAACTTTCAGAAATCAGTATAGGAACTCATCTTTAGTCATTTACTCATTCATTCAACAATTCATGAGTGCTAATTATATTGTGACAAGTACTGTCCTATTCCCAGGAGATAAAGACATCCATGAGGTATTATGTATTTCTTAATACATAATTTTAAAAGTCCAATCGAACAAGGAAAAGATACTAATAAAAGTAGCTTCATTATAATAAAGAATTCATGTTTATACAAAGACCCCATGAAGAAAGTGAAAAGATAAACTATAAACTGGAAGATATAAACAGTGTTTGCATTACATTTAATCGACAAAAAATTTGTATCCAAAATATAAATAAAACTCCTAAAAATTATTCAAAAAATCCAATGCAATCGAAAAATGGACAAAAGATCTAAACAGGCATTCACAGAAGAACGGCAAAGGAACATACGAAAAGATGTTCACTGTTCACCAGTCATCAGAGAAATGCAAATTAAAACAATTAAAATATAGCATTTTACACCCACTGTATTGGAGAATGCCAAAAACTTTCCAATTTGAATTGACATTCCACTGGTGCAAATGTCAAGTGATAAATCCACCCTGGAAAACAATTTGGCATTATCTAGTAAAGGTGAAACGCACATACATATCCTACAGCTCTGCAATGCCCCTTCCATCCCTTGCTATCTGTACACCTGGAGCAGCATTTCTCAAAGTGCAGGCCATGGAAATGCTCAAGGCTGAGAAACTTTCATAGCAATCTGATATTGCCAGAACATTCCAGCACACAATCAGTTGACTCATTCAGGTACAGATGAATGAACTTGTCAGGTGAGTCACAAGTGCTCTGAGCTGTGTACTAGTCATGCACACCAGGACCACCCCTGAGAAGTGTAAATCTAAAAGACAGCCCTTCACCACAGATATTTCCAGAAGCACTGTCCGGAATCTCTTGCATATGTTCACCAGGATATTTAAACAAGAATGTTGAGCCAGGCACAGTGGCTCAGGTCCGTAATCCTTGCACTCTGGGAGGCCAAGGCAGGAGGATCTCTTAAGCTCAAGAGTTCAAGACCAACCTGAGCAAGACAAGATACATGACCATCTCTAGTAAACACAGAAAAACTAGCCGGGCTTTGTGATGTGGGTCTGTAGTCCCAGCCACTTGGGAGACTGAGGCAGAAGGATTACTTGAGCTCAGGTGTTTGAAGTTGCTGTAAACTAGGCTGCAGGCTTGGCCCTCTAGGCCAGGCAACAAGCAAGGCTCTACCTCAGGAAAAAAAAAAAAAAATGTTACAGAAGCATTGTTTAGAAGAGGAAATAACTCAAATGATCATCATTAAAGAATATACTAGAGCACACCCATAATGAAATACTACGGAACAGTGAAAATGTATGCACCAAAGCCACATCCATCAACATGAATGAGTCAAGAAACACAATGTTAAATTTTAAAAATACACTCAGAATGATTTCATCTATTGGAAGTTTAAAAATAAGCCAAAGCAGATAATGTGGTGTTTAAGGATGCCTACAAAGGTGGAGTATGTGTCACATAAAATTCAAAGATAATGGTTCTCTCTGAGAGCATTATGGGGGGACACCCAGAGGCATCATGGGTACATAAGGTGCTCTATCTCATAAGCAAGGTAGCAGGGACTTGTTTGATCTTTTTTTGCATTACATGATGGTACATATGATATATTTTACAATTTGGAAAAACTAAAAGTGGCTGTGTTTCTGGTTGGAGAAAGGACTGGGGCCTGAAACCCCTTCTGATCAGCCCCAGATCACAGGCTGTGTGCCCAGCATGCACCAGAGGCACCAAATGTGCCAGAAGGCCTGTGGGAGCCCTGCTCTTGTGACCCCTGGCCCAGCTGACCTGGTCCCAGCCTAACTCACTACACCAAGAACAAAGGCAGGCAGGGGAAGGGTGCAGGCCTGGCCTGTCTGGGAGGGCCAGAGCAAGTGTAGAGTGTGGCAGTACAGTTGCAGGCCCTGGCATCAGAGAGCACCCCCACCCCACTGCCTTCCACCTCCACCCTCCCTTTCAACACATCTCCCTGGTCCTTCCTACCCATATGCCCTGAAGGTCAAAGGCATTCAGAACTACCCTCACCTTGAGACACAGCTGGGATCCTTCCAAGTTCTAATGCCTGCCTGGCATTGTCATCCCAGCATCCATGCTTTAGCCCCTGGGCACCCACCCTCCTCTTCCTATGCTCTCATTGTAGGAGGTACAGTTATACAACCACAGCCACTACACACAGAGTCCAATACACCAGCCACTATGCCAGGCAGGCTACCTACCCAAGGGACATGTTACCTTTTGTGGGCCTCATCACAGCCCTGTAAAAGAACTGCTATGATCACAGATAAGGTGAACGCAGACACCAAAAGTTTAAAGAACACCTTTGAAACACAGACTTCCTTCCTGGAGACCTCTACCCAGGACATCAGGGGGACTGGGGAATTTGTTCATGTAAAAACCTGCCTGGTTGGCTTAAAAGCGTGTCCTACTGAAGAATTGCTGGAGCACACAGGAAGTTCTCTAATACAGAGCCCAGTCTCTCCTATCCTTGGCCAGTCACCCATGCCACCTGCCCCCCTGCCACCCCAGGGGCGGTGCCTGTGGCTCAGTGAGTAGGGCGCCAGCCCCATATACCGAGGGTGGCGGGTTCGAACTCAGCCCAGGCCAAACTGCAACAACAACAACAAAAAATATCTGCGTGTTGTGGCGGGCGCCTATAGTCCCAGGTACTCAGGAGGCTGAGGGAAGAGAATCGCCTAAGCCCAAGAGCTGGAGGTTGCTGTGAGCTGTGATGCCACGGCACTCTACCAAGGGCGACAAAGTGAGACTCTGTCTCTAAAAACTAAATAAATAAAATAAAATAAATAAAAAATAAAACAAGCCTCCCTGCATGGTACTATGCAGTAAGCTAAACAATGCAAGGGAACACTTGAAACCCTAGTGCCTCCCCTGCCCAAGGGCTTCTTCAGTTCTCCTGGGAGCCTTCAAAGCTTGCTGGGTCCCAGGGGAAGAGAAGACCCTATCTGAATGGAATCAGATAGGGACTAAAAGAGATTTCAACGCTCCCCTGAAGTCCTATGACCAGAAAGAGTCAGGGTCTGAAGCCAGATCTCAACCTTTTGCTGCTCCCCACAGCTGAGGATCTGCTCCCCCACCTGACCATGTGCCATTTTTAAAGTCCCTGCCAGGATCAGACCCCAACCCCCCACCACTTCTGCTGGCAGATTAGCTTTCAAATGTGAGCAGGGACAAAAGCTGGCTCAGAAGACTTAACTCTGCCCGACGGGTTTAGCTCAGCTTCAAAGCTTCCTAACTGGAACCAAATAAGCGGGCATATCACAGCTGGAAGGGAGAAGCCGGAAAGGGGGAGAGAACAGGGGCATCTCTCTAAAGTTGGATTACCTACAGCAACGGCTTGAGCCCAAGTGACACAGCAAGACCTGTCACGGCAGTCATTGCCAGGAAAACAAAACAGCCCTGGAGACCCACTGAAGAGCATCCCCAGGTGCTGGTGCACACCTTACCACAGGCCAGAGCCATCTCGACCTCCGAACCGTTCTAAACTCTCCACCCCTGGAAGCCGCTCCCTACAGTATACTTCCCATATGCAGGAGGCTCCATCTCTCTCCCTGGGCTGCTGGCTCTCCCTAGGAATAGGCTCTGGGTCAACTTGCTCACCATCTCCCCACACCCTTCTCCCTTACCTGGACCCATGGTTCATCTAATCAGCAAACTCTTATCATCTTTCAAAATCCAGGTGTCACTTTCTGCACCTTAGTATCTCTACATCTTGTCTCTATTCAGCAGTATTATTTACTCCATTAAGGAGCTCTAGTAACCACCTACTGCTCAGAACTGTAATTATCTGTTTATGTGTCTGACTTCTCCATGGAGCTCTGAGCCATTCAAAGACAGGTGCTCCAATAAATGAGCAAGGACACACTGGCCACAGTGTCCATCAGCCCTTCAACAGAAGAAACAAAAGCCACAAGTCACTAATTCTTTTTTTCAAACTAAGAAAAAAAAAAAAAAAGCAAAACTAAGGCTCTTTTTTCCTCCCCTTTCTTTCCGATAGAAGCAAACATTTTAGAGAGGGAGGTCAGACAACAACCAAGCAGGGGTAGGGGAGAAGCAAGGACAAGTGAAGTTAGGCCACCAGGTTCTGGGTCCAGGCCTATGGCTGCCCCACCCTAGAATGTGGGAGAAGCAGGAGGTATCCCCATCACCCTCTCTTGGCAGCCCTATGTTCAAATGCCCAGTGCAGGGCAGGCCAGATGACCTCCCGATTCCACGACTTCCTGGCATGAGAAAACTGATCCGCCCTGTGTGAGTCCAGTCAAGCCCAGCTCTCACCAACTGGAGGCTCGTGTGCACGGAGCGGGCATTCAGTAAATAGTTGCGGCGTGAGTGAATGGACTCAATTGGGACCCCAACAGCCTGGTAAGCTACAGAAGGCCTCGGGCCACAGAGCCTGCTGCCAAGTTCAGCCAAGGGCGGCCAGGCACACAGAGGTAGAAGCAGGGGAGGCTGAGGCCCCTCCCTCATGGAGGGCCAGGATGGGGGCCTAGGAGACCTTTGCTTAAGCTGGAGAGAGTTGCTCACCCAGGGACTTTCTCTTTTCTACCCTCCTCCTCCCCATCCCCTCCTGATTGACACCAGTGCTAGCTCTGACATGATTTAAAAATAGATATTAAGACAAGGAAGTTTAATTTTTAATGCTGTGGAAAGGAAGTGAACACAGGGCTGGCATTCCCCTCACGGCAATGTTCCAGGGGTCTCAGGGTATCTGCTACAACTTTCATCTGTCCCTGTGCCCCCATGTAGAACCATGTACGATCCACCCTTGAGATCTACTTACAGCAGCCCCCTGGGAAAGCCTGGAACCCTCTGCTCCTGAGCACTGTAGAAAAGCCCAAAATGCCTCTTGCACCCAGGTTAGCCTGGTTCTCCTCTGCTGGAGAGGTGGGATCTAAACCCAAACCCCTCAAGCCCCCTCGCATTCCTCTGGACAAAAGCACAGATTCCTTACGACACTCCAGGCTACCTGACACAGTTCAGAGCCCACAGAAAGATGTGGCCAACCTAGTACCAAACATGTGTCATCAGCTCAGCTGGAAAGTCTTGACCACGCTGCCTGCACCCATGGGCAGTGAGCAGTCTGAGCAGGGCCTGACCCCACTTAAGGGAGCTTAATCAGAGCCCCATCAGCACTCTACCCAAGGCCACCCCATGCCAACCTTTCCCCTGCCCCAGCAGGCTCACTGCACACTGTCTTCTCAGCTAATTAGCCTTCATTAGGGGAGCCATCCATAAGGAATAGACTTTCCAATGGGCCAGAATGTCACTGCTCTGCCAGTCATGATTTAAAGTGATGGGACAGCTCTGCCGACAAGCATGAAAAGTGACATTATCCTGAGTGGCAGTTATGCCAGCAGCCCTAACCCCACCCTCGCCCCTCCACAGCAGACAGTAGTTTGATTCTAGGCTGAGAGGAGCTGGGGTGGACTTGACTGAGACATGATGCCAGCACGCAGAGGTCCCTATTCCAGCCCACCCCTATGTGCTCTCTCCCCTACTAGCATTTAAAGTCCTCAGCCTCGGCTCAGCTCCTGTAGCTCAGAAGCTAGGGTGCCAGCCACATCCACCGGGCCTGCCATACCACAGGAAAAAAAAAAAAAATAGCCGGGCATTATGGCAAGGGCCTGTAGTCCTAGCTACTTGGGAGGCTGAGGAAAGAAAATCGCTTAAGCCCAAGAGTCTGAGGTTGCTGTGAGCTGTAACGCCACAGCACTCTACCAAGGGTGACATAGTGAGACTCTGTCTCAAAGAAAAATAAAATAAAATAAAAAACAAAGTCCTGAGCCTCATTTGCTCTCTTGGACAGGCTTAGATGCATTTAATCTCTACCTGGAGTAATCTACCAGATAAGCCTAGAAGGACCCAGGGATAGCAATGACTGAGGCAGACAGTTTCCAAATGGTTTCCAAAATGGTTTCCGCTACTGGGAGAAATACCCTGGGGTGGGTGTGCTCACTGGTACACAGGACTTAGCAAGGGGAAACCTTTGTCCCAATTCAGGTCTCCTATTCCCTATCCACTGAGAAGCCAGCATTCTCTTGGGCCCTAAGAATCAGGGTGGGAGATGTCAGAGACAAAGAGAAGGTACAACTCAGTCAGGAGTCCACAGCCCCACAAATGTCACACTCCCGGGTGCTCCACACTCCTACAGAACATGGGGCACCAACATGGCCAGCACTGTCTAGATGAAGCCATGGGCAGTGCCAGGAGCAGACCTGGACCCCCAGCAGCAGGCAGGCGCGCAGCAGCCTATAAGGCACCTGCCCTTTTCTCAGTGAGGAGGAGCCCCAGAACAAGGCTCTGCCTCCCATCCTGCCCCCAGTGACGTCACCCAGGCCCTCACCAATACCAGTGCCCCAGAAGCTCCACCCAGTGGCCAGGAACCAGGCTCCTGCACACCCGGGAGGGTTGCAGTATAAGGCAGCTGCGCCTCTCCTCCACACTGGGAATCCTCCCATCAGGCTTAGAGGAGACAGGGGGTGTGGCGGCGGCAGCAGCAGCAGCGGTGGGTTTGGACAACTACCAGGTAGGCTCCAGGATCTATGGAAAGAGCTGTATCTATTGACTGCAGTCCTCAGGTTCAATTCTAATGTTTCAGAAAAGCCTCCTTTGGGGACTGGAGCCATAAGACTAGAACAAGTGATGGCTACATAATTCTTAACAACTGCTTCCAACCCCAGAGGGCTGGCCATGACCAGTGCTGCTTACTCCCCTGCATGAGGTGGCAACAGAGGCCTCCCAGGGACCTTTCCATCAACATTCTACCCACCTTGTAGGTTTTCTCTTCTCATTAGGCTCTTTGCTACCTCCCCTGTATCAGACCAAGCACCTGCCTGCAGGAAGTCTTTGTATGAATAGAGCACAGTGAACTACCCCCACCCCCAAATCCTAACACCCTGCTACACTTGCCAAAAAGACAGTGGCCAAAACTCTTACACATGCAAGCACCTATTTCTCTTCTGAATCCCCCATCTTTCCTAAGGTCTGTGTCTTATTTCATTATCTCATATACTACTAGCATAAAAGAACTGGGTCTTTGAGACTCAATTTTTCCCAGCTTATGGCATGTCATGGGAATTCTGAAAATATTAAGTAATCACAAAAATCAGAGACTAGAGAGAACAACTTGTTGCCTGGTAAGAAGGTATAGTCGGCACCTGCCAGTTAAGAAAAGACAGCAGGTTCTCTCACTATAGACCATAAAAGGACATTTCATCAACTAGCTCATTAACCTCTGCCAAGCTTTTAAGGGAAAATGTAAACATCATTTGTCACCCATAGTAAAGGTCCATCCTAGAAGAGCTTTTATCAGAGGCAAGTGTGACATCTAACTTCTCTACCCCATCAAGCAGGACTCAGGAACTCATTCTGCATGATAACATGTGCGATTTACAACTCTGGCCCTCCATTCACTCACAAATGTATAGTAAGTGCCTACTATGTGCAGGGCACAGACCACTGTGCTGGCCTTGGCCTGTAAGGAAGTCCTAAACCAAGCTGGGCCCATCAGGGAAAAGGAAGGGACCATAAGCAGTTATTCCAGATCTGGCCAGCAGGTGGCAGGGTGGGGGTGGGGACAAGCGGGTGCAGCTGAGTAGGGTTGACATGCCAAAGGCACTGAGCTTCCCCCAAAGGGTCTTTCTAATCAGTGTTAATCCATGCAAGGTGGGCAAAATAGAAAGGCAGGTTGAGACCATGAAAAAGGACAGAGAAGAAATCTGTGAACAACCAAAAGGACAGCACAGATGTGAATCCAAAGGCACCCAAGAAATACACACCAGTGCTTGGCTGACACAGATGCTGGCAAATGAGTCAAAGAACCAGGAGGCACTTGCCCGCAAGGCAGCTACAAAGTCATTCTTGACATTCCAATGGTACTAGCCACCAGAAAAAGCAATTAGAATATCTGCCCCAGCTTCCATAAAACCCTAACCACATGACAGGTGATATCCTAACAGCCATGGCTGGATGACCCCAGCCCATGAAGATTAAGTAATCTCAGACCAGTCTTCTTGGAAAAATAGCAGTGTCCCAGGTGGGGAAGGGCACCTCTCTCGACAGAGAATCATGCATTTGTGCACCTACCTCCCCACTCAGAATGTCACATAACTAGTGAAGTGAGAACAGTGAGGGAGACCACCATACAGCCCCCGCCACACCAGAAAAGAAACCCAGTCCTTAAAGGATAAAGTGCTTTGTCTCAGGTCACACAAAAGCTAACGCAGGACCAAAACCAGAACCCAGTTGCCTTCCTTCCCAGCCCTCCATACACACACACACCCAAAAAGTTTTTCAACTAAAATGGGTCACTCCACACAAGAGCTTAATACTAAAACTGCACCGTCCCTACTCAACTTCACTCTGAATGACTTTCTCCTGCCCTCAATGCTCCTCCTGGACCACGGGCAGCTGCCGGCCTCCCTCGGGCAGGACAGACCCTGGGGCAGAGCCAAACATCTGTGCTATGTCCCTGCTCTGGTGAAGAAAGGCAAAGGCAGGAGTCAGGATGAAAGAACAATGAGAAATGAATTTAAGAAGTTTTCAAACCTGCCTAACTAGTACTTCTTATGCACACACACAAGCTTCAGAATCATACATAGAACAGAAAACAATTCCAAGCTGCCCTACCAGCTGATACCTTCTCTAGAATATAATCACTTAGCAAGGACAGGGGCACCAGATTGTCTCTTTTGTCCCTTCCAATCACTGGGGCTCCCAGAACCTAGGAGCACATGGCCAGCCAGCTCCCTGCTAGTCCACTGCAATCCCTCAAAAGCAGCAGCCAGCCACCCGATGGCAGCATCCCCAATAGCAGCATCCCCCCCAGCACCCCTCCTTTCCCATACAAGCCCCCACTCAGGGCATATCTGAGGGCAACCAAGTCCATCAGCTTGGGACAGGGGCTGCCCCTCCTTTTCCTGGGATTCACTGAAAGGAGTGGAAAGAAGTGGTCTCTAGGTCCCACACCGCGGCTCCATCCCACTCTCATAAAATGCTACAGATTGAATTCTCGCTCATTCAGGAGAAATACGAGAAAAAACTCAGAAAACTATCCTCACTTGTGCCTATCTCCAAATCGGGGTCACAACTGTTAAAAATTCTGACCCCACACCCATTGCTGCAGGGTGCCCAGTGGGAAGCACTTCCAGCATGGATTTTCTTGGAGAGGAGGGAGGTGTTGGCAAACTTTGCCAGCCTCCTAGGAGCAGAGCGAGTCTCCTGGAAGACAAGCAAGTTGGAGGCCCCCAATAAGCCACCAAGGAGAAGGAGAAAGGAAGAGAAAGATACGTGAAAGCAGGGCAGGGGACGATTTAAAGGGAAGGGGGTAAAGCACATTTAACCGTAGTGCAGAAAGGGAAGCAATGCAGCGCATTAAAGATAAAAGGTATTCACGGTCAGCAGAGAGGGCAGGAGGGCAAAGCGAGAGAAACGAAGGACTTACCCAGAATATCAAATTGAAGAGGAACATCATGTACTTCAAGCAGCAGAGGCAGCCCCTGGCCATGTTGCACTTCTTAAATTCTAGGAGGAACACAAAGGACAGGTCCAGGTAAAACACCACGTACTTGCTGCCTTTGGGTGCATTGTACTTGTCGGTCTTAACACCGGCCTCGGCGCGGCTCTGGCCCCGGGAGCCCGCGGTGCCGTAGAAGGCGCCCGCCGTGAAGCCGCGGCCGAACGGGCGGCCGGAGGTGGAGGGCTTAGCAAAGTCCGAGTCTTTGCTGTCCAAAGATGGACTCCGGTGGATCGAAGAATCTTCGCTACTCGACTTCTCCATGCTCTCGTCGTTCCCGGGGGGCGCGAGGGGCGGGGGGCATCGCTCCCAGAGTGGGACGGAGGGGGCGCCCAAGTCGGGGCGGGCTGCGAGCGGGCTGGTGGAGCCTTGCACGCCCCCACTCTGCACCCCCGCGCCCAGGGGGAGGCTGTCTCTAGGACTGCGCCCCGCTCCTGGCCGGCTGGCCCGGGAGGGCTCTGCGGCGCGGCGCGGCTCTCCGGGAACTGGCTTGCCGGCGTAACTTAGTGTCTTTGGGGAGGCTGCTCGACTCCTAGCTGCACCCGCCGCTCCACGAGAAGCAGAAGGGCACGGAATCCAGGCTCCCCGAGCACACCTCTCTCAACCCAGCCCCAGCGCTGAGCCCGACTACTTTGCCGGCGCTCCGCCTCCTCTCGCTCCGCGACTTTGCGGAGCTGCAGCGGGCCTGGGCTGCCCCAGCGAGCAGCGGGCAGTGCCGAGGGATCCGCCGCAGCTGCAACCGCTGGGCTTTCCCTGTGAAATCCCAGCCCCGACTCCGACTCCGAAAACGCCTGGAGCCCCCTCCCCCAGTCCTCGGCCCCGCCCCCTGCCTTGCATTCAACCAATGGGTGCGAGGCCTGCCCGGCCCCGCTGGGGAGCCACCCCCTCCCCAATGACACAATATCTTTTATAGGATTAGCGTTCTGCCTTGTGCCTAAACCAGTGCGCAGCGAACCCTCGCTAAATGTCAAGGGCTCTGTGGCTGGGGGTGAACCAGAATCTTCATCGGAAAGCACTGGTCTCTTTTACCCGAGAAAGGGGGTGGTGAGAGGAAGGTGATGGCTGGAGGTACCAACGACCCACGGAAGCCAGCCAGAGGAAAGGTCTGGAGGGGAACAGAAGAGCCGCCACTGTGGAGCTGGACACCACCCCCTATGCACACGGGGCCTATCTGCCCCGAGGCAGGCGGTCTCCCGAACTATAAGTACCCACCTACACACACACACACAAACCCCACGTGGGTCTAGGTACCGCGCGCACAGGGGAAGGGACCGCAAGGGACGCGCGAGGTGTGGGAAAGCGCTAAGGCCTCCGCGGGCGCGCGGGCGCGCGCGAACACACACACACTCACACACCCCTCCACCAGATTCCTGCAGCTGCGCGAACCCCTGTTCTCGGGGTAGGACGCCGCACCGACTCGGACCCTGGCCTGGCAGACAGGGGCAGATGGACGAAATGAGGTTCTGCCCTGACTTTCTCCATCCTGCCTATGCCCAAAGTGATGTAGGAGTGCTCTCCCCGTGAGGAGTGCACGAAAGGGGCTGATCAGAGGAGAGGCAGGAGGATTGCTCTTGCTAGGGGCTTGAGAACATCCAGAAGCAGCTGTCATCCTACTGCAAAACACCGCAATAGGGCAGCCTCCCATAAGTTTGCACTGCAGACTCGGAGCAAATGATGAAGGACTGGGGGGGCAGGGAGCCCGGCTCTCTTTTTTGCCGCCATCCCTGTCGCTCAGCGAGGGAGTGCTGAGGGAGAAGCAGGAGGCAAGTTTTACCAGGCTCTGTAACCCCAACACCTAGTATGGGGCTTGGCCTCTGGGAGGCGCTCAAGAGGGGTGACCATATAGAATTCATGCCCCAGTTGAGCTGTGAGTGAGGAAAGTACTCCCTGTTCCCATCCAGCATTTACTCCACACCTAGTGCTATGTGCTGTGAGCTGAGCAGGGGGCCAGGCTCTTGAGGGAACAGATGGGAGGTCTGGGGCCACAATCTAGGCAGGAGGACAGGAGGGCATCAATCACCAAGGCCATGCAGACTGGCAAGACAGAGGTACTACAACTGGCATGGCTGCGGAGGAAAGGGGCTGGTCCTCAAGCCCCTGGATGCAGACCAGTACATGTCAGTGGCCTGTTAGGAACTGGGCTGCATAGCATCTCCACCTAAACCCCCTCCCCATCCTGTCCCATCGCCCTCTTCCCCCTTCCTCCAGTCCAAGGAAAAACTGTCTTCTATGCAACCGGTCCCTGGTGCCAAAAAGATTGAGGACTGCTGCAAAGGGGGATATCCAATCCAACAAAAGGGACTTCCAAGACCCTCATCACAGAGGTGCTGTGGTGACCCTGTGCTGGTGGGTCTGTGCCCTCACCTGCTCCCCCAGCAGGCCAGTATCCTGGAAGCGACAGCTCTGAGATGCTGAGTGCCGCTGGGCTTCTGTAAGGAATCTGCAGTGGTTTTACTATTCTGAGCGCCCTCCTAACTTGTACAGCCCAGCAATAAAACCTTGTGGTATTGCAGCCACCAGCAGCTTATCCTCTCCCGGTTCAGCACAGCAAGGTCCCATGGATGCTAAGTGCAGATGAAGGGACAGATGTCCAGCTGGTTCCTGATGGAACACCAAAGCTACCTGACTGGCATGGCTAATACCTTTTGTCCTCTGCATCCACACCTGGACACTCCTGAGGGCCCATGGCTGCCACTTCATCCTTACAACATTACTTCTCTGATGCAGGGAGAGACAATCTACCAGCTGCACTGGGAGAAAGGCCTATTTTTCACTTTGAACTCCTTTACCTGTGTGATCAAGGGCAAAGTGTGTGCCTTTCTGAGCTCCAGTTGCTCCCCTTTAACCTGGGGGTTAAAAGAACCTACCCCAGAGGAGCTGTGAGCACAAAGTAAGCTGGTAGACATGAGAACACTTTGAAGAGATAAAATGGAACAAACCAGAGGTTCTGTTACTACTCATCTCAGGTGGGGACCTGAGGTCACCAAAGGCCCTTCCAGGCTGGCCTCCTCCACTTTCCTATCGTTTTTCATCTTTCTCCTCTCCCCAACTCACACCTTATCTAGTTGGAATAGTCTCTCTACTGGCCCTGAATCCTCCCACCTTCATTTCTGATTATGAATGAATTTGTGCCCCTAACCATTTCCTCAGAGGTTTGAGGGTCCGGAGGACCTGAGCTGGGAGGGATAGACAACAGGCAGGTAAGAGAAGAGTAAGAAGAGGCTGTCCAATGTAACACTTGCTCCCTCCTGATTACAACTGTCAAAAGGGCTCTGAAGTCCCACTTGTCAGTCCATTAACAAAGTTGCAGTGAAGTCCCATAAGGGCACACAGCTTAGTCATCAGAATAATAAGAGCAATACTCTTATTTATAAGCCCATGCATATCCTAGGGACCAAGAGTCACACATAGTAACTCACTTAATCCCCATGAAAACCCTACAAGGGATAGACAGAGGTCATTATCCCCATCTGACAGGAAGGAAACTGTGGTTTCAAAGCCCACATCCTATACTCTCTTAGACTCTAAACATAGTTCCTGCCCTTTAGAATCTTCCAGTCTAACAGAATCATAAAGCACAACAGGGAACCTGAAATAACATGTCCTGATGAGACGTTGTTACATAAAAGGACCCTGAGTAAGGGGCAGAAGGAGGTGGTCAAGGGTGGTGCTTCTGAGCTGCTAATTAGCAAAGGTCAGTCACTAGGAGAGGGCCTTGAATTATCTCACAGAGGGCTGGGAGGAGGAAGGAGGTATGGGGAGAATGTGGTCACTTAGTGCTATCTCAGCACAAAGGTAGCAGAGAAGCCTCAGGAAGGGAGGTTTAGGCAAAATGCACCCCTTCTCCTCCCTCTCCCACCAGGAACAAATCATCTATTGGTACTGTCCAAGATGGGCAGGACGCTAAGCAAGAACCCACAGCAGACCTGCAGCTGAGCAGGACAAAGCCCTGGCCTCATGGGGCCCACAGTCTAGCTGAGGAGACCAGCCGTGTCCCCCAACTCAAGACTGGCTAGAGAGTCCCAGAGCAGAGTGACACACAGCACACAGACCATAACAGAACAGGCAGCAGGCTATCCCTCAGCGGCCCCTTGGAGAAGGGCTCTCTGCAGTAGGTAGGCAGAAAGGCCTGGTAAGGTATACTGAGGGGGGCAGTGAGGGCACAGACCTGCCTAAAGTGGGAGGATAGTCTGGGGCTCAAAAGGAGCTACTCTATGAGGTCAGGACTGTGTCCTACAGCTTCCCAAGCAAGGGAACCCCATGACAAAACCAGTGCCCTCAGACGCTGGGCCTGGCAGCAGGGTGGAAGTGAGGCATGATGTGAAAAGCCCAGCTGCTGTCACTACCCCAGTGCCTTAGATCTAGCATGCAAAAAGAACAAGCAGTTAGAAAAGCTGATGTAAGACCCATCTCTCCTGCCAACTCCTGATTCCTTTCAGCCCACCATGCCCAGAAGAGCTTGCAGGTACAGGCTGCCCCAGAGGGATCTCAGAGTGTGTGAACAAGGCAGGATGCCTTTGCTTTCTCTCTCTTTTTTTTTTTTAAACAACAAAAAAAGTGAAGCAAGTACAGCTTTCTCAGAGGGGAGGAAGAAAAGTGAATATGTGAAATCAACATGCAACATCTCTGCTGACTGGCAACTGGGGAGATGTGGGCTTCGGAGTAAATGCCAAGCTCTCCCTGCCTCTCCCCGAATCGTTCAGGCATGCATTGTGAGCAGCATGCTCAGCCTTTGGTCTTTCCCTCACCCACACATAGTCAGAGCCAATGGGCCAACTCAGTTCCCCTTTCGACCCACACTGAACTCTCTTGCATTTGACAGCTGTGCAGCTTGTGAGGCAACCTATACTTTTAAGCCCTAAACAAGGCAGCCTCACCTGCAAAGCCAGAGGTTAGGTGAAGCACACAGGGGCAACCTGCTACCCAAAGAGTCGCCTTTGTAGAAGGGAGAGCTACTCATTTCACCCCATTTTAAACTCCAAGTTTGGGATCTTCTTCAGCTACTCCGAAAATGCTTTAGTTTCTGAGCAAACCATTTACCAATGGTGCCAAAAGGGCAGAAGGATGGAGAGGTCCCTAGCAGGGGCCCACATCCCAGATGTCTGCATGCAGAAGCACTGGGCAAGGAGTGAAGGGAAGGGTCCACTGGTGGGGGCAACTCTCCTCCCCTCTGTAGAAATTCAACAGCTAGGACATCATGTGTTACCATACTTGGCCATGACTCAGAAAGAACAGTGACATTGACAGTGAAAAGGTTGGGGTTGGAAAGAACTAAAGATACTTTCGTTTTTATAGGGCTTTTTTGTTTGTTTGGTTGGTTGGTTGAAGTCTCTTAGACCAGTAAGGAAAAGAAACAAATAGAGTTTGGCTTCAGTTAACTGAGAACTGGGAGGGTTCACAGTGAGATGAAGGGATGAAGTGTCTGAACACACTGTAAGGTGGCCAGGGCTCCTCCCTCCTGCTCAGCCTCGGTCAGCCTGCAGCTATGGTTTGCCTGCCTGCCTCTGCTCTGCTCACTGGGCTTCAGGAAGAAAGCAGGGCTATAAATTGGTCATTTCACCCCACCCTGTGCCTATCACAATGTCTCCCACAGGGCAGGTACTCAGTCAGTGTTGGAGGACAGAGAGAAAAGGAAGACCACCATGCCTAAATCTAGAGCTGTCCTCGAGGACAGCCTGACGGCCCAGAGTTCATTAACCAAAGGATGGGACCCAAGCCAGAAATCTATGGAATTGTTCCTGGAAAGCAGGCGATCTGAGGGCATCTCAACCTGATGAGGAAGCCCAGACAGGAAACTGAAGCACCAACTACAGATGACAGAGTGCAAATGTCCCCAGCACTTGGCACAGCCTGGACGGATGGAAAGATGAATGGACACACGTGTGGATTCCAAGAGCCATTTTGGAGGAGAAGCTAGAAAAGATCCGAGATGGAAAACAGAGAAGACTGAGACAGGAGCAAGACAGGGTAAAGCCGGTCTCACCCTCCCGATTCTGGGTGAGCTGAGCCTTCAGAAGAGAAACAAGGACAGTGAGGGCAGGAGGCTGCACCTCTGCCTCCACTCTGGCTCACTGGCAGGCTCGCACAAACTCCCTAAGGTTGAGGGTCACGTCTCAAAGCCCAAGAGCAAAGCTGCTCCTGGCTGTGTCAGAGGCCACTCCTGGCTACTGAGAATGACTGTGTAGACACCCCTGGTCACACTCCACCTGGGACAGGTGAGCACAGTGCTTGGACCTTGAACAGGCCAGTTAGCCGTGAGGAAACAGGCTCAGCCAGCTACGATGCTCCTGCCTCGGCCAGAAATACCAAAAATGATACTTCTAGACCACGAGGAGCCAGGCAAGGGGTGTGGATGGATTGTAACAAAGTCAACCTCCCTCTCTACCTACTCAGAATCAGCTCACACCGCATGCCCTGGTAACTGTGGATGAGCTGGGCCAGTTCTGTGAGGAAGGACAGGACAGGCGCAGAGGCAATCAGTAGCCCCCATCCATACCTGCTGTCCAACCCAACCACAGCAAATAAAGCTCAGGCAAAATAACATAGTGGGAATGCTCTGGGATTTGGGACTAGATGGACTGTGTCCAAATCCCACCTGGGATGAGGCACCCAACTGCTAGGTAACCTAGAACCAGCACTTAACTGCTATCTGTTTCTCCACCTTATAAAATGGAGATAACACACACCTTCCCCAGAAGTATGCAAGAGAGAGCGAGAAAGATAAATTAAAGGTTATGAACGTAATACACACAGCACCAAGTCTGGAACATAGAAAATGTCCACTACAATGAGGCGCTATTAGCATTATCAGCCACAATAATTATTATAGTAAATAGGGCCCCAGTCCCTGCCTAGCTATAGTATAGCTGAACAGAGAAAGAAATAAGACTGATCCATAACATTCTGTATCTCAAATTCTATGGGCAAATGCCACAAGTCCCCTCCTCTAGGAGGCCCTCAGTTTCAGACCATCTTCACTTCTGTCCAGCACTCTTGTATTGCCTGTCCCATCCATTCCGGTGCCAATGCATGCTGATGGCACCTAATGTTTGCCCTGTCCTCTGAGCCCCAAGCACAGATACCCAACTCCTGCTTGTCATCCCCCCTGGCTGTCTCACAAGTGGCTCCAATTTCACATGCCCCAGAGGGACTGACCTTGCCCCAGACCTGCTCCCCTGGCACACCCTACTCTTCTCAACAAAAGGCCCAAACTCCCACCCCATGGCTTAAGCCAGAAGACCCAGATCCATCCTTGACTACCAGGTGTGTGTTTGCTATTCTACATTCTGAGTATAATCCAAATCCTTAAAGCAACTTGGAAGGCCCAGCATGACCAGCTCCTGCCTACCTCTCCAGCCCTGGGCCAGCCGTTCACTTCTGTCTCTCAAGCAGTGTGCCCAGCCATGACCTCTCTGAGCACCATCCCTCCTTGGAGCCTGTACCCATCTGCTCCCTCTGCCTGGACGCTCTTCCCCAGCCTGCTGCCTGGATTAGCTCTGCTCATCCCTGAGCTCTCATGAATTCTTAAACAAGGTCTTTTCTGGTTTTCTGGCTGCCTCCTCCCAACATCAAAATTAAAGATCCTCCTTCTCAATAAACACTCTCACAGCACCCATCACAGTGTGGAAGTATATTTTTCACATTTCTCTAAGTGGCAATTTACCATCTAAAGCCCCAGAACAGTACAAAGTGAGTTTGTTTTTCCAAGACTCTACAACCAGCACCCAGAACTGAGCCTGATCTACAATGGGAAAGCCCAAGAAATACCTGAGGAGCAAATGAATAGTTCAAAGGAGAGTGTGCTGTCCCGCAGGCCAGGGCCGAGGGGAAGGACTCCCTGGGCCTTCCTCAGGTCACCTAGGAAACAAGGCCTCAGGACACTAACTAATCACTGTGCAACCTCTAGCTCTATACCTACAAAGCAAGGAGGTTGGACTAGTTGGTTCTCTGAGGTTCCTTCAAGCCTTGAAATTGCTGCCCTATGAAATAGGAGCTGACTTAATTCCCAGCAGGTGGGCAGGACTACACAGGCAGAGGAGACAAAAGTGCCTGGGCAAAGCCCTGGGAGGATGTGCCCACACTCAGCTGGACCACAGCCGCACAGAAAGTGAAGCTAAAGGGGAGGGAGGGCTGGATGCCAGTTAAAATCTGTATAGGAGTTTCCCCATCCCACGCCTCCTGTCAACTCCATCCCCCCACTCTTTCTTGGCCTACGCTCCCACCAAAATATCAAATTCTGCCTAACCTCCTGGCCTCCGCACTGGCTGCCCCTCTGCCTGCCCCTTACCCTGGCCTTCGGAATGGCTAATGTCACCGTCCATCACTACCAGCCTTGCTACCACCTCCTCCACCAAGTCTCCTGAGGGTACTAGGTTAATGCCTTGCATTCATCCCACCATGATGCTACCCATTCCCTGAACCCTCTCCCCTACCCCAAACCATGAGTTCTTTGAGGGCAAGGACTACATCCCTCATCCTGGTCTTTCAGACACTTGGCACAGTGCCTAGTACATTGGTGCTCTAAAGTCACTGCTAGACACATGAGCGGCAGCAGTAAGGACCTCTGTAGGTGTTCTAAGCAAGGTAAAAGCAACTATGTAGAAAAGTAAGCCTTGGCCGGGAACATGGGAGGCTTTATGCAAAAAGCAAGAATTGCCATTTCTAGAGGAAAATAATCTCCTCTTTGAGCAGACGGGGCAGCAGAGGCTGGGCCTGGGAGCACAGGCTGGTGGCCCACCCACCCAGGGTGTCAAACCCTTTTATCCAGGAAAGTCCTATACCAGCTTCATCTTTTATCCTAAGGCCAATCGCATCCTTGTCAGGTCCACAGAAGGGCCTATTGTGCTGGACAGACAGATGTACCTGGACCTACATGTATGCACACACTGGGCTGTGCGCTTCTGAGAAAGAGAACAGAAAGTCAGCATTTGTTATTAGTACTTATCAAAGAGGGCAGGTGGCTGTGGGGAGGATGAGATAAGGCAGACCGCTGGGCACAGGGAAGAGGGATGAACCCTGAGGTTTATTGCCGTGCACCAGTGGAAATGTACTGACCCAGCAAATCCAATATTCCTAAACTACTCCATGGAGAGTGCTGACTGGCCGGCTGGGACAACACTCTCTGACCCAGCGTCCAGCCTGCCTGTGTAGCTGGGACCCCTCTGCTGATTGTAGGAGCTGCTGCCTGCTGCCACCTTCATCCCTCTCTCCTTCCACTAAGCCTGGCGGTGAGGGGGCTGGCACTGGAACCACTGCCAAAAAGGGCAGTATGTGAGCACTCATGGGGATGCTCTAAAGTGAGGATGGAGAAGGACCAGTCCCCCAGGCTCCACAAAAGCTCCCCCCAAACTAAGAATCCCTTTTCTTGTTCTGAACCTCTTTGGGGTGCTGATTTTACCCTGCATTCTATCATGGTTATTTGCATGTCTTGTCTTTGTGTAAGATTCTGGTGGCTTCAGAGCAGGGAAGTCCACGTGTGTTCTCCGCTAGCTGACAGACTGAGAAGTGTCTGGATTAGGGGGTGGTGGGTAGGTGGAGTGCAAATTTGGGCATTAAGGCACACTTGTGGACTCTGAATGCCTACTGGCTGCTCTGGAAAGGGAGGCAGGAGCCTTAGCCGATGCCGTCTCTTCCCTTCTCCCACCTCTGGCTGGTTGTCATCCATGGGACTAAGTCATCAAAGCACCTCCAGCTAAAGGGGCCTCCTAAAGGCATCCTGCCTATCTCAACCTTTAATCAGCTCTCCGGGTTACCAAAACTCCCAGGAAGTTGTTTCAAAGTGTCCCAGCAGAGATTCATTCCTGTTGTAATGCAATCATACATGACATTTACCCAACCGCATGTCACCAGCCCACATGTCCTCAACACACACCTGGAACGCTGACAGCACAGCAGACGCACACACACATACACACGACCCTGGAGGTAGAGGCATGTGCTCCCCACCACAGCTCCCTCCTCATGACACCTCCAGCCTGCCAGTCTCCAGGCCAGGCTCCCTGCCCCCTTGTCCTCTCCTTAGTCACCTCCCACATGCTGCCACCACTACTGGTCCAAGACAGAACTTAGGACATGCTACCCTGCCCCTCACCAGCTCCAAATCTTCCCTAGCTCTGTAGGATTTAAACACAAATACTCAGGCTGGTGATTCAGGACCTTCGACACAGCCTTCTTTCCCATGAATCCCTGACCCGAGCCCTCCATGTCCAGTGATCTGCGCTCCTTGCAGCTCACCCCCACTTCTGTGCCTCCAGGCGCAGCCTCTGCTTCCCAGGGCTCCCTATCTCTCTCTGCCACAAGTAGATATTTGAAGGGCACATTGTCCAAACTAAGAGGCCTTCTTCTTATCCTGAACTCCTCCTCTGGACACTAATTTTCCTTGTGTTGTATCACGGTTATTTGTATAAATGTCTTTTCTTTGAATAAAACAAGATGCTCCAGAGGGGATAAGCTCACCTGTGCTCCTCTGGCAGCAACCAGCCCAGCTCAATACAAGGTGGACACTCAAGAAATGTGAAGGGACACTAACTGAGCGTCCCGCAATGCACAGAGCCCCCAAGCCTCACCCCCAACCCCCCGTGACCATGCACACTCACCTCACCCAGGAATCAGACAGCCCCAATACCACCTTCAGCCTATGTGATAGGCATTCACCTTGATGGCCTTAATGGATCACCACCATTTATCCTCTGCTCCAGGAGTCACCCAGCAGATTCAGCCATCTACCAAAACTGCTGGGGAGCTCAGATGTCCAGCCCGGAGCCCAGAGAATGCGGCCAGGCTCCATGAGGCCTAGTGCGCCCGGGTGACTGCATGTCACTCATCCCCCAAGCTCCGGCCCCAAGAGGCACTTCCATGTCCCAGCTGGGCCAGGCGCCAGGGCACACCTGCTCTTCCCCTCCCCCAAACTGCTGCCAAAGGAAATGCCAGCCTGAAGCCATGGCCAGCCGGACACAGCGGGACAAGCACTGAGCACTGGCGCTGCCCCTCCCTTCCTCCACCACTCAGGCCTGGGCCGGACCAGCACCCTGGAGTACCCTCTGCCCTTCACAAGCACACATTCCCCTGCAAGGAGACCCATGCTGTGGGAGCCAGGCTGTTTGAAGAGCGGGCACCCCATCCCAGCTCTGCAGGACCCATGCAAGAGACTTGCCGCACTCTGAGCACAGGACACGTTTGTCAAATGAGTGAATGAATGCATGAATGAACGAGCATGCTTCCATTTCCTTATCCATAAGATGGGGTTAAGTGTGACCATGACAAACACATGAGGCAGTGTCTGGGAAACTACTTTATCAAACAGAAGCCACCATACT
The DNA here is from genome assembly GCA_963574655.1 of Perodicticus potto. Lineage (NCBI taxonomy): Eukaryota > Metazoa > Chordata > Mammalia > Primates > Lorisidae > Perodicticus > Perodicticus potto. The sequence continues at coordinate 25,114 of CAUYRH010035356.1, read as the reverse complement.
TCAGAACCTTTCATCCACATACGCCCCGCGGCCATCGTATTTCCTAGGAATTAAATAAAAGCAAAGGACACTGACGCTTATTAATCAATCACTGCAGAGTTCCTTGGCATCCACCAGGTCCCCACCCCAGGTTTGCCACTGTGGGTGTTCCTGAGCACTGTAACCCTTGAGGAACACATGCACCGTCCGCATCTGGGCAAAGAATAACAAAACAAAAGGGCAGCAGTAGAAGTGCTCTGAGCTTGTGCCAGTGTCCCCCTGGTGTGGGGCTCACATGGGCGCCCAGAGGACCCACCAGAGGGAGGGTCCAGCCTATCAGGGAAGGCTTCTTAGAGAAGGTGGGGCATGTCCTGGGCTCACACAGCACCCTAACAGGAGGACGCAAAGGAGAGAGGCTCACTTGGCTGAATACCGTGAGCACAGGCATGTTAATTGTGATTCTTGCAGCTTTTTCAAGGAGCTTTCATATTTACAATCACATCTGATGCTCACCACACGCCTCTGCAAGATAAGCAGAGGACCACAGAGAGGCAAGAATTCATCTAAGCTAGTTAGCAGACCTGGGACTGGAACCTCTGTCTCCTGTCCTCCAAGCCAGAGAGCCTGCCCGATGACAAGTAAGGCTTTGTCTGGGTCCAGTCCTGGACCCTGCTTTTATGTTCGAAGTTGACCGCAACTGAGGCATCCACAAACCCATTCTGTATGCACAGAGGGAAGCAAAGGAAAGTAAGGAAGCATGAGCAAGAAAGAGCTCATCCCTTACGACTCCCCAGCCAGGAAAAACAGGAGCGTCCCACATTACAGGCCCTTAGGGACAGGGCCGGTGGCTCCTGGAACACACAACATTGCCCCCCATTTAATATCCCTTCTGTGCTTTTTTTGACTTCATACAACAGCATGAATACAAGTGATTTGCTAAATGTAAGCAGAGGCCTGGCCTCTGAAATCACAGGGGAGATAACAAACCAATGGTGGGCTGGTAAGTATTTAACAGCCAACTCTCCAGGGGGAAAAAGCCCTGATTTATAGTGTTTGCCAATTTTCATGGTATAAATATTCCCACCACGGCCAATCTCAAGCTACCAATGGTTCAACAACCAGCTGGCAAACTTTCTGATTACTTTCTAAGAGGCTTTCAAGAGTCTGTACGAGTAGGCCCCAGCAAACCACTATAATAAACCCATCTCTCCTCCCTCTAGAAGAAATTCCAAGGATGGCTCAGCAGCTCAGGCCTGTAATCCTGGCACTCTGGGAGGCAGAGGCTGGAGGACCGCTTGAGCTCAGGAGTTTGAGACCAGTCCTGAGCAAAGAAAGACCTCATCTCTACTAAAAATAGAAAAATTAGCTGGGAATTGTGATGAGTGCCTATAGTCCCAGCTACTTGGGAGGCTGAGGCAGGAGGATTGCTTGAACACAGAAGTTTGAGGTTACAGTGAGCTATGATGATGCTACTGTACTCTACCCAGGGCCATAGAGCAAGACTCTGTCTTGGATAAAAAGAAACATCAAGACAAGAAGTAACCTAGAACCATCCTACCCTCTCTTCCCCAGGAGTAAAAGTGTCAGATAGGAACAGAGGCTGCCCAAGACCCAGTGAAAAGATGAGACGGCCCTGTCTCTAGTCTCCTGGGCCTCCCCACAGAGAAAGACAACTGAAACTAGTTGTCTAGATAGTGAACCTATCACTTAGACCAAGTCACTGCTCTGTGCAAAACACTCTAATGACTTCTCATCTTTCTCTGAGTAAAAGAAAAAGTTCTTATAAGAATTTGTACATACACACACAATCCACTCACTCTCTACTCCAACCACATCATGCATCCTCCTTGCTGTGTCTTACATCATAGCCTCTACTTTGGCCTTTACCTGGAACATCCCTCTCCTAGACCTCAACATTGCCAACTCTCTCAGCTCCTACAAACCCCTACTCAAAAGTCACAGTCTCAGTGAGGCCTTCCCTGACCATCCTATTTAACACTGTACTCCCCCCAATACACTCAGTCTCTCTTACCCTGTTCTGCTTTTTCCATAGCACTTATTCCTAACATATAATTTCTTTTTTATTACATGGATTGTTTACGATGTCTCTACCCACCAGGATTAAGCTTCACATGGGCAGGGATTTTGGTGTATTTTATTCATTGCTGTATTTCCAAAGCCAAGAACATGTTAGGCACTCAATAAATATTTTTTTATTGAATGAAATAAAAGAATGAATGAATGAACAACTAGAGAGGGTCTCTGCCAAACCCCTGGGTGCCATCTTGGTTTCCCAAGAGTGAGGGAGACCAGTGGTCAGCCCTGCCCAGCTGGGATTCAGGATACCTACAGCATTCTTGCCCTCGCCCTACCACCTATGATTTGTCACAGCTGTGCTCTCCATCCCAGTTTTGCACTTCATTTTTCTCTCTTCATGTAGGCTGTACATGGCAAACCCTGGGCAGTACCAAGGGGGAATAGGACACCTAGTCCGAAGGCCTCTGAGCTCTATTGTGGGAGGCTTTGAGGTCAGGTTCGAGGCATTCCCTTATAAGGACTAGGATAGGCAAGCCCTTTGCTGTCCCTCTACACCAGCTACACCTAAACTCCCAACTACAGCCATACCCCACTCCCCAGCTCTGGGGCTAGAACAAAGAAACCCCAAAAGAATGCTCTCCACCCAAGTAGTCAGAACCAGCAGAGCCCAAGCCCAGGCGGCTGCCCGGCCATGCCCGAAGCGGGCTCCCTACACGCAAAGCAGCCAGCTCATACTGCTATTTTAAGCTCTGCAGGCCCAGCTGCAGCACGTAGCCACAGCAGGTTGGTGGCCCAGGTTGGAGGTAGAGAAGCAAACTCACTAAGGAGCGCTGACCTAGGGGCACTGGTCATCCCCCTTCACACCAGCCATTCTCCATAGGGACTGGAAACTCCCAGCCCAGACCCTCAAATTCACCAGCCACAAGGAAAATGAGTCAGGAGCTGCACTGGGCATGTTCAGATTCCATGTGTGACTATGACCCCTGAGTTCACAGCAAAATGACTCCCAGCCCCACTGTGACACCCTCCAGAAATTCCAACAAAGCTAGAGCAAGCACAGTACCCATCTCCCAGGTTCTGACAACATGAGACAGACAACAAAAATACTGACTGAAGACAGCTTCTCTACCATCTGAGAATGGCTCATCCACTGAGTCCCCCCGCCTGCCCAGGGACCATGCACAGCACTAGGCACACAGCCACACTCAACAATACTAATTAAATGGCTATTTTGAAATGCATTCTAAAAACCAACTTGACTGAGGCCATCTAGGGACAGCTTAGACTGCTAGTATCATTAGCATCATTATCTACACTTCTACTGACCTCACTGGACATCAAAACTGAGAATGAAGACTACAGAACCAAGGAATCAATGGAGTTTAGTAGCGAAACAGGGGGCCATCCAGGAAGGAAGTCTGCTACTGACAACTCCAGGGGCACAGTTATGCTGTATTCTCTCTGATCCCCACCCCCTTTGGTTGTGCAACATGGTGGCCTCATTCCGATCCATCACCCAGGCCACCAGGACTTGGAGTGAAGAAGAGAAATGCAGAACAGGAGCCCCAGGTGCAAGCTCCTCCCGCCCCCACTCCATGCTACAGGGCATCAGCAAAACCACCAGGGCAGAACAGGTCACACACGCCTGGGGCTCCCAGCAGCTAACTGCTCAGTTTAAGCAACATCAGCACCAGGGAAAAAGGAAAGGTGATCCAGGAGGTGCCATAATTGGGGAGCTCTGGGACCTGTCTCCTCACTACCCGTCTGCCTCAAGACCAAACCAGCCACCCACAATTTAATGAGATAGATTCACCACCTGTGTTGAGGGGAGGCAGGATATTCCTTGGATTTTCTTCCTGGAGGAAGATCTCAGAAGCTATGGGCCTTCGGGGATCATTTGGTCCACTCTTCTCTTCCCCTCCCCTTCCTTCCTTCAATCAATCCAGACTCTTCTGAGCATTTGTGTCATAACTGTGAAAGCAATGACAACAGGCTGCATCTACAGAAAAAGGTATGCTGTTCAAAGGGATTTCGTGGGCGTGACCCTCACAAAAATCTTAGGAAGTACCTGCAACAGATGTCGTTGCACCCGACTTACAAAAAGACTTCAAAGGTAAAGGGACTTGCACATGAGGCCCGTCACTGAGCAGACTGCAATCTAGGTCTGTAGACTTCTGGACCAAATTCTCTTCCAAAATGCTCAGTTCCTTCTAAAACAGTATTTCTCCAAGTGGCTTCCAAAGCCACCTACTTCAGAACCCTTGGGTATCTGGTAAGAAATGCATATTCCTGATCCACTCTGGCCTCACTGATTTGGAATATCTGGAGGTAGGACCGTGACAACCTGCTATGAATACTCTCCAGAGGACTCTAAACGTGCTTTAATTTGAGAGCCACTGACTAGAAGGCTGCGGAGTAGATCTCACCAAGCAGCAACCAAAGTCCCACAACCTCTAGCAAATCTTCCACAACCTGAGCTTCTCTGGATACAAGACCCCACTGCTGTCCTTTGGTTAAACCTCCTAAAGTTACATTCACATATAATCACCGAAGTGACCCTGAGATGTTACTGTCAAGAACCTAAAGTCACACCAGCTGGGGAGGCAATCCTGGCAAAATCTCCCCTCCTCACTTTAAGAAGGGACCAATCTGCCAAAATTCTTCTACTCACCCCCAGCCCACACTCGCTGACATGCCAATGAACAGGGAGGAATTGTGAGAAGGGAAAGAAGAATAATATGATGGGGTCACTCAGGGCTGCCTTTCTTTAAGGCACTCCAGGGTTCCACTCCTCTGGAAGCTTTCTCTGAGGCCCGGCCAGTGCAGTTGCTCCCTCATGCACTTATGTATCACCAACAAGACAGACTTCTACTTTTGATGGTTCTCTTTCAGATGTGCTCTAACTCCAGCAAAGCTGACAAAGTAGATCCCAAATATTCCCAACCTCAGACCCCAAGACAGTTTTCACCCTGCCCCTATCATCTGTCTCTCACTGCCTTGTGCTCACCCTGTCTCCACTACTCTGTCTCGGACTCAGCTCCTGGCTAGCTACTGCCACTGCGGGGAGGGCAGAGTGGCTGGCCGGCCGGCTCTTCAACAGCCTGCCCCAATTCTAGGCTTCAATCAGCTTCCCTTCCGTTGATGTGGGAGGCTCCTTGGGCAGATGGCCCAATTACAGATCCCGACTCCTCACAGCCCCAACACACACCTCCCTCTCGCTGTCCCCATCTCACTGCCCCTCAATCACACAGCCTCACTGACTCGGCCTGGGTAGCCCAAGTGGCCAAATCTTATCTTTGCAAATGGACCACCACTATAAGAAAATGGGCAATAGCTATATTCCTGCTGGCTCCCCTCTAATGTGGCCCACATCCTAGTCCTGTGCCAGTTACTCAACAAGCACTGCTGGGTGAATGAATGAACCAATGAGTGGAAGAAGAAATCCACCCCCCTCCAGCCAATAGTTCTGCTGGTATCTAGTGCAATCAATAAAAAGGAAAGGAGAGGAAAGGAAATCGCATGGAGGGAAAGAGAAAAAGAAAAAGAGCTCACTCATAACAACAAGAACAGGCCCTCAAAAAAAAAAAAAAAAGAACAAGGCCATCAGTTCAGAGGACCACCAGCCCCAGGGGCCCTGGGTGGGACGCAGCAATGGCGTTCCCACCCCCGAGCACCCTTGGCCCCCACCTCTGTCAGTAACAAGAATTTACAAATTAGCAGTTTCCTCATTCCATCAGAAGAGCATCCCCAGAGAAGAAAGCTGGTCTGATCTGGATGAATTAATTGAGTGATTAACTTCCCTAATCTGCTCTCTCCCAGCTCACCTTTCAGAAAGGGATAGCAGTAACCCAGAGAGGGCTTACAAGGGGCTGGGTCATCGGGGGGAGGCCTTCTGTCCCCAGGATCCCACAGACTTCTCCACCAGCCTAAAGTCACCAGAAATCCCACATCAGACACAGTCCCTCAAAAACCTCAAAGCCCCCTCATGGCCCTCCAAGACACACAGGCCTCCAGCATGCAAATGCAGCACACAACACACACACAAACACACATGCCTGCACACCACACACACACACACACACACACACACACACATGCACGCACCAACCATAGCAACACCTCTCAATCAGCTTCAGGCTGTGGCTCCAGTTTGGAGCTCAGGCCCCCATGGGAAATTGCAGATGGCCCATCTGATACAGCACAGGACCAGGCAGAGGCAAGTGGAATGAATTTGGAGAAAATAATAAAGCAAATCATAGAAGGTGGGAGGCAATACAGGGTAACAGGAAGGTCCCCAGGGAAGGGGACCGGAGACCCAGTTTGAGTCCCGCTTCTGTCTCTTAGGGACTATATGACTTTGGACTATAAATACTTCAAGCTCATGAACTTTAGTTTCCCGATCTGCAAAATGAGCATAAAGTCTACCTCCCTTCTGGGCTGTCCTAGGATGGAAGGAGCTCCCTCGGAATAACACACTTATGTCCCATCTGCTCCCCTCTGCAGAAAGCTCCCGAGGAATACCTTGCACACATAGCTATCCACACTATGCTTAAGCACAGCCAGGCCGGGAGCTCACCAAGCAGCCTTGCTGTCGCTTCTCAGTGATCACTACCATAGCGCTCTTCCTTAGGACTCCAAGCCCCCACCAGCCAGCCTTACCTTCTACCTGAGAAATGTGGAAAAGACAGTGGGAAGACACAGGTCAAATCAGTCCTATAAGTAGTCACAGCCCGGCTCTGCCCCTTGACAAGTCACTCCACTTCTCTACACTTGAGTTTCCCCATCTGAATAATAAGTACAGTAAATACCCCAAAATGCTCAGAGTTGATGATCTATGCACAGTGCCTGATTCAGCGCCTGGCATACACTACACTTAATACACACTAGATGATATTTCTTTTAATTATCGCCATCATCATTACTCTGGCTAATGGAATCAGTTTGTCCCCCTGGAGTAGTAAAGCAGAGGCCTAATTCCTCTCCCAGGTGCCTCTCCCTTGCACATAAGAAGATGGCATCATGTGCTCCTGAGTCTTCTCTTCCCCTAGCAGACATTCCCACCTCCTGCCATGACTCTTGCCACAGCTGACAGATCCTCTGGCCCTGCCCACTCATCCTCACCTCTCCTGGTGGGCCAGTCCCCTCCCTAAAATGCAGTGCCCTAAACTAAATCTGACCAATGCAGTAGCTCCAGCTCCCACCTAAGTATCTGACACATAGTAGGTGCACAGAACAATTTCAGTAGATCATCAAATTCACAAATCAGGGCTCTGCTTTTAACTTTAGTATGAAAAATAAGCCTCAGTTAACCTATCCTCTCTGTCTCAACTTAAGATCAAATTTATTTTAGAAAGATGATGCTGGGATTCTAACCGATAGGGATCTTTGTTTCTGGTTGACAGACACTTACTTTGGCGGCATTGGTGATGATAAAGAAGGGGAAAATCTAATTTCAAGAAGTAAAGAATCTGAGTTTTAACAGATATGTGACTATGACCCAAATGAATTAATGCTAATTGTTTCCATTTGCTTTAATCTGTAGTAATTCCCAAAGACCTGTGCTTTTCAAACTGCAAGTTGTAACCCATTATTAGGTTATAAAATCAGCTGAGTGGGGCAGAAGAGTTTTTTTTTTTTTTTAAAGACAGAAAATACCAATATGCATCACATGCAATAAAGGTTAAGTATCATTTCATGAAAACTTCTTTTTCAGGTATAGCTGGGGGTAGTGTACAAGTATGCATGTATGCACTGAATCACAAAGCTTAAAAAACATGGCCCTGGGTCTTTAATGGCAACATGAAATGAATATAGGGGTCTCAGAACACGTATTGACTGCCCAGAAGAATATGTGCTGTTTAGGCATAAAATTCAGACCTAGTTACTTTCTGCAGGGATCCACACCCGATCAGGAAGGTTTACCCAGCTGCAGGAAATACACTTGGATTCACTCTCAAAGATGGAAATGTGTCAAAAGGCTAAGTGCACCATGAGAAGAGACAGAGCACATCTTGTCAAAGTAGAAATGTGTTCCTGAGTCAGCTGATCCATCATCCACCAGGCAAAACTCTGGCTAACAATCTGGACTTAAGGTGCTAGCCTACAAAATTGGGAGAATGATACCCAAAATCTTCAATGAACAATATATAATTATGAACACTCGGTTCACTTATTCATTGCTTGATTGCAGAAACAAATCAAAGTTGGTTTTAAAACATGCGTAGGGTACAGAACTATACCTTTCTAACCTATTAAATCAGAGAAACCAATTCTAAATTGAGCCAATATTTCATCCATTACAAATTCTATCCAGCTGTCTGCCTCATGAGTCTGAAGTAGACACCACCTCCCACTGGTTCTCCACAACAGAAGGAAAACATCATGCCCTCATGCGTCTGAAGGCTCTGTGCAGGGAGGATGATGGCCTCTTCTCTTGTTTCATTTAGGGCAGAATGAGAGGAATGGGTTTAAAATGCAACAAGAAGCCTGCAGAAGAGAGTGCTGTTAAAGACAGGAACAGGTGACTGAAGCAGGTGCTAGCTACCACCCTGGGCTGGCTGCACCCCACCCCACCTGGAGTCAGAATTGGGCCAAGTGTCAGGGTGTGTAATGCACCCAGCACAGCAGCGGCACAGTCCCTTCCTTCCTAGATGACTTTGGGAGGTGCCTTCCTGTCTGTGGCATCCATGGTTCCAGGATGAGGCAGGATGAGGATGTGGGGTTGCCACAAACAATCAGCCCTCCCCCTGGGGCCCCACGGCCTATTTCCAGCTCCTGATTGTTCCTATCTGTGCCAACGTCCTCTGAGGAATCCAGGGCACCCGGAGCCCCACATTGTTCAGATCGCACACTCCTCTTCAGAAAAAGCTGCTGAATAACTCTCATTCCTCCAAGCTCCCAGGAGAAACCACATCAGAGGATGAGGAACCAGATCCATGCCTGTGATGGGGACAGGCAGGAGCCGCAGGGTATCTCCACCATTGTCCATCACATCCCTGCAGTGGACACACAGATGTGCCCAGAGAGCTCACCTGCCCCGCCAGGGCTGAGCTCACCCCCAAAGCACAGCAGCCAAGGGCAAGTGGGATGGCCAGCGCCTCATCTGTACTCTCGGTCGACATGCAGTCTTCTAAGCATTAATGATGCCACACCACCTGTCTCCCTGACTTTTTGTGAAAACTGCAGCTAAACTCTCCCGGAGGGGAAGAAGAGATGTTTATGTAGAGCATCGGGTTAGGCAATGGATCTCTATGGGTCACCAGTCACAGCCAAAGATAAATGCAAATGGAGGGAAAAAACTCACAAAAAATACCTTATTACACTAAGTGCTATAGGGAGGTGTGAACAGAAGGGCCAGGGACAAAGGGAGAAGGACTCAGGAAAAAAGATATATCTAAGAATCACAGAGGTAAAGAGGTCCACACGGGAGAGGTTGGCACCGCTCCATGACAACACCGCTGCCAAGCAAAACCCGAGACGAGGAGCCAGCGATCTGCCCGGAGACCGGTCAGCAGGCAAGATGCTTCCCAGACACAGAGGCAGCAGGACCTCACACTCCCAGGTGGAAAGGACACTAGCTGTGACCCACCTGTCCTTCCAGAGCAGTGTTTTTCAACCTTTTTTTATTTCACAGCACACTTGAACCTATAGTTATATTTTCAAGGCATACTTAAATGACGTTGATCAAAAAAAAAAGAGTAAAAAGAATATACTTACTGTGCTTTGAACTTCCTTAGAAAATAATTTAATTAATGACCTTTAAAAATCTTCAAGGCACACCTAAGACCTCTCACAGCACTAGGGTGCTACAGCGCGGGTTGGAAAATCACTGTTCAGGGGGCTCTGTCAGGATCATTTCTATGATATGGAACTTCACTACTTTTTTCTTTGTTGTAAAAACTTAGAAACATTAGAAGCCATAGAAATGCAAATTAAAATCACTAAGCCATCGTTGTTTACCTATCAGGTTAATTTTTTAAAAAAATTCAAACAAGGCTACCCAATGCTGGCAAAAATATGGCACATCTCCTCAGGGGCCCCCACCCTGGCCACCTCCCCAGGCTCTCGCTCACAGACCCCTAACCAGCCTCCTGGCCTCTCCTCATCTGGGCCCTCCCCTCCGGCGTTCTCTCCAGCAAATGTTGGGTATCTTCTAACACTCGGGACTGCTTGTTTTAGGCCCTGCTGAAAGACTTCAATGCCCCAGCTTTCCTCCAGCACATAAAGGAAAACTCTGGTAGCAAGTAGGAGAAGACCGGGGGGACTCGGAGGGCCTCAGACAAGTGGGTAGGACACGAAGCACAGTGGCAGGTCTGGGATTCCCTCTAACACTGATTTGACACCTTCTCAGCTGTGACCGGGTCCCAGAATCGAGTCTGAGTCACCAAATGAAAAGGTAGGAAGTCTTAGCCATGGTGAAATTATTAAACTATTTAGTCATCTTTTAACTTTTTGATTGTGACTATACCAAGAAAATACTTTAATCCATCAACACACTTTGCCTACGTGTCCCCTAATACCACAGGCGGCTGACCGAAGTGGGCAGGCATAGTATGCTGCAATCCCCAGACATACTCGTTACTCAGGTGACAGCAGTAAGACACATGGTACATGCCGGCTGCCTGCACACGGCAGGAAGGACGGGGTTCCCAGTGCCTCCACACATTCTGCTCCCTGTGTGGAATCTATGCCCCTCTCTCGGCCACTCTCAGTTGCTTCCCCACCCCAGGCGAAATTGGACCTTCTCTTGTCCACTCTCTGAGCTCCACCATCACTGTTCTGTGAGCTTGATGCTGACACTGGAGAGAAGAGGGCGACAGTGGGTGATTCTTGTTCCTCTTTGAATTCCAGAACCTAGCACAGTGCCTGGCTCATAAGAGGTGACGAATGAAAGAAGGCATGAGCCAATCGGAGGATGCAGGGAACACCCATGAAGGAGAAGGCTGGGAAGACTCCCATGCCTGCGGCTCTCCAGACCCTCAGAGGGCTCGGATGGGCAGTGTGTGTTCTGGGAAGAGGAAGGGTCTAGAAGCAGAAACAAGCAGTGCCCTAGGAGCCAGTACGGGTCTGTTTAATATGCACTGTGCAGATTCTCAGAAATCAATGCTCATTTTAAAAACACTGCTGCCCAGAGCCACCTCTCTGCTTGATTCCAGGGTCGGAGTTAAGTATCGTTCTATTTATAAAGCAACGCTCACTGCAGTGGTGCAATGCCAGTCGCACACCCAGTCACAGAGGTGGGGCAGAATGGGATGGGTCAGAAGGAGAAACTGAGGCCTAGAAACAAGACGCCAGGTGGTTTCTGCACCAGTGAGAGACTCTCCTGGAGACAGTCACTCCCTCCTCTACCTTGAGGCCCTCCAGACCAGCTAGAAGGTGCCCCCGCTACCCCGTGAGCACAGCCAGATAGACCGAATTTTTCAAAGTGATTCTGCTAAGAACCAAGGGAAATGAGCCCAGAGGCACAGAAAAGAGGCGGCTGGCTTTCCATGTCCAGGCCTCTGACCTCCCGGGCATCCCCATCTCACACCTCTTCTAAGGCAGCTGTCCACCACAGCATGAGAAACACCCCCAGCTTCTCCTAGCAGGGGTCAGATCCATGGAACTCATGAGACGTCAAAGGCTCATTCCTAGCACCTCATATCACACAGGGCATAAAGCTGGTGACCAAAGCCTCCGAAACTAAGGAAGGTAGGAAAAAGGGAAGGCAGGCAGGGCTCGAGGTCCAGTCAGCCGTCTCACACCAAGGCAGGACTCCTCCGGCTGTGGTCTTGTCAGTTGAAACCATGGCTGAAGGACCAGCGTGTTGGGCCTGTTACAAGCAGCCCCTCTCCCTCAACACAGGACACACATGCTGGGGAAAATAAGCACATAAACCCTGCTTTGTTTTCTGACACTGAATTCCCCAACCCACAGGCCGCAGACCAGTACTGGTCAGTGGCCTATAAAGAACCAGGCCACGTAGCATCATTGCCGGAGCTCCACCTGCTTTTCCTTCTTTCACCCCTCAGCCCCCATCTGTGGAAAAACTGTCTTCCGTGAAACCTGTCCCTGGTGCCAAAAAGGTTGGGGACCGCATTTTGTTTGTTTGTTTTTGTTTTTGTTTTTTTGAAACTATCTCACTATATCACCCTCAGTAAGTGCCGTAGCTTCACAGCTCACAGCAACCTCAAACTCTTGGGCTTAAGCGATTCTCTTGCCTCAGTCTCCCAAATAGCTGGGACTACAGGTGCCCAGCACAATGCCCAGCTATTTTGCTGTTGTTGTTGTTATTGTCATTGTTGTTTAGCTAGCCTGGGCCAGGCTCAAACCCACCAGCTGGCGCCATAGCCACTGTACTACGGGCACCAAGCCAAGGACCGCTGTTCTAACACATGGAATCATAGAATGTTAGAGGTGGAGGGCAGCCTAGAAATCACTAGGTGTAAACCTTCTTTATAGATGAGAGGAAAATAAGTTTGGGGTGGGGGAGAATGAACCTATCCAGGGTCACTATTAAGATCATAACAGGCTGGGCATGGTGGCTCACACTGGTAATCCTACCACTTATGGAGGCCGAGGTGGGTAGACTGCTTGAGTTCAAGAGTTTGAGACTAGCCTGAGCAAAAGCGAGACCCCTGTCTCTACTAAAAACAGAAAAACTAAGGCAAGAGGATCACTTGAGCCTAAGAGCTAGAGGTTGCTATGAGCTATAATGATGTCATGGCACTCTACCCAGAGCGACAGCATGAGACTCTTGTCTCCAAAAAAAAAAAGAATGTAACAGAAGAACATGAACACCTTAGTTTCTTGCCACCTTAGTTTCTTGCCATCCTTCCCACGATGCTCTAGTCATTCGGTCCATATGGTCTAAGACTATACTCGGCACATGGCCTCTATTGGAGACATAATTGGTTCCTGTTTTCTTTTTTTTTTTGAGACACAGACTCAAGCCATCACCCTGGATAGAGTGTTGTGGCATCACAGCTCACAGCAACCTCCAATTCCTGGGCTAAAGCGAGTCTCCTGCCTCTGCCTCCCAAGTAGATGGGACTACAGGTGCCCGCCACAATGCCCAGCCATTTTTTGGTTGTAGCCAAAAAATTGTTGTTTGGCAGCCCAGGCTGGATTCGAACCCGCCAGCTCAAGTGTACATGACTAACGCCTTAGGCCATTGAGCCACAGGCGCCGAGCCAATTGGTTCCTATTTTCAAGCAGCTTATAATTTAAGGAGGGGGAGGGAGGACAGCAAAAAGGAAGAAGGGAATTTCTTGTTTCAACAAACAAAAACTTACAAACAAAGCAAACTCTTGGAACAGTGTGAGCATAAGTGCTACAATACCGGTAATTGGCACAGACTAGGCAGTGACTGCTTCCTCCTGGGGGTGCCTGGACTGGGATCTGCAGGTGAGCGGGAGTCTGCCTAACAGAGCAAGGAGAAAGGGCAACCCAGGAGAGCAGACAGCCCAGACTAGACACAGAGGACCAGAGTGCGCAGCAAAGCAAGGCACAAGAAGAGTGGTATGGCTAGCGCTTACAGGTGACAGGGGCATAGGGCAGCGCCACGGCCACATGGCTCCTGGGCCTTCCCTGGGATGACAGGTAACTGCTGAATTAATTCATCCAGGCATAGTAGGTGCCCTTAACACACCAGGCCAAAGTGACCGGGTCAGTGGGCTCTTCCACTTTGTAGGATGGCAAAGGACTCGTTGGGAAGCTTTGACGCGTTCAAATAAGAGACCTTGAGCACCTGAACTCAGAAAACGAGAGCCAGAGACAGTGTAGAGGTGCAGTCAACAGAACCTGGATGTAGGGTCATGCAGAGGAGCAGCTGAGAATGTCTAGTCTCCCCAGATCTCAGGTGGCAACGTCCTTCGCTGAGACCATCCTCTTCATTTAATACACTCAGCTGCCTCGCGCAGTTAGTCACCTTCCCGGCCTGCATGCCTGAGACAGCTCTCTACTCCCCACAGACTCAATCAACGCCAGCAGGCTGACTGATTACAAAGCAAGCACACTTCCTATGCTGAATAAAGCCTTGCTAAGTGACAGTGCTGATGGATCTAGTACAAGATTGGGTCAACAAACCAGCCCATCTCACCAGCCACCCCACCACCCATCTCACAATCTCCATTTGTACAGTCCGTGGTTCCTAGCCTGGAGCAGACACTGGGGCCCTGGCTGGCAGGGGCTGGGGAGATGAAGGAAAAGACTCAAGACTAGACTCCCATGATGCCAGTTCTGACACTAGGGTGGGACTCAGTGAGTAGCTTTTAAGGTCCCCAGGTGACTCGAATACTCACGTCAGATTAAGAATCACCAATGACTATATCCTCTCATTTTAGAGATAAAACCCAGGATATAGGTCTGCAAAGCGAGGCAATGGTCCATAACTAGGAACGGTTGCACTGCCTCTGTCCACACTGGCTTCCCAGGGCTCCATCCAGAGCTGGACAGGATGGCAGGGTACCACCTGCACCAGAGGACCAGTCAGCACCCTGCATTCCCCAGCAGTGTGCCAGGGCTGTGGCTGGGCACTGTGATGAATGGATCCTGCTTTGCTGGCTGCTGCTAGAGGGCCAGAGTGGAAGAACAGAAATGAAAAGCCTAGGAGATATTTTCCCTGTGATTTGTGCCGCTCGAGATGCCCTGTAGCAATATTTATCCTGTGGCTCTGTCCCACTTTCGTTTATTATCCAGCTTAGCCTGAGTTATCACAACCAGGACGGGACCCATAAACTAGCTACCTGACACTGGCGGGACCGTGCAGTGTATTTTAAAATCTCAAGGAGCTGCTTCAACCTTCCACAGAAATTTAAGGAAAACAGGTGCATTCCTTGTCCCCTGGGGACTGTGGCCACTCTGGACACAGGCAGAGAGGTGAACCTGACTCACTGGAGAAACCACTGCACTCCGAGAGACTCACCCCAACACTTGGGGCATCCACTGACAGTACAGAGTCACCATCTGGTCTGGTCACTGCCCCTTCTTTAGGCCAGTAAGACACATCTTTCAAAGGCCCAGGGCATTCCTGGGGTTAAATTATAATCATCTGCTGACAGCAATTCATTGAAACACATGCCAGTAAATGAATGAATGCTGAATTTATTTGGTATCTATTACACACTAGGTCTGTACTGGGCATGGGGGTCAGAAGTACAAGACCCAGTCCTTAATTACCTTATCTCCCAGATCTATCCACAGATAGATGGATGGGTGACAGTACAGGAAGGACAGGGTGGGTACGACAGGATTGGGAGGGGACCACAGAAGCTATCAGGACACCCAGCGCCAGGGGATCCTTGGGGCTGGGGCTGATACCACAGAAAATATGGGCTGTAATTCACCAATTGACAGCAAGCAATATCTAAAGATTATGGATTAGTTACATGATCTAGTACTGGGTTTACAGCAACGCGCAAAACCAGAAGAAAAGAGAAGCAAGCCCTCCTGTGACTTACGTTCTGATCTGAGGACATGGGAGTGACAATGAAGAATTAAACGTACGTGTGTGTGTGTGTGTGTGTGTAGAGAGAGAGAGAGAGAGAGAGAGCAAGCCAGACAGACAGAATACACGTCTTCTATGCTACCCAGGAAATCAGATGGAAGAGCAGGACCATACAGGGCGGGGAGAGCCCAGCTGCTTTAAACAGAAAGGTCAGGAAGGTCTCCTCATACATCCGAGGGGGTAGGAAGATGCACTGGGGAGTTGTCACAATAACCCAAGCAAGAGGAGAGGGATGGTGGCAGGGATTAGGGCTGCACCCGCAGAAGCACTGAGAGGAGCATGATTCCTGGGTGATCTACAAAGCTAACAGGCTGGGAGAAGACCAACAGTGCACTTCCAACATGTTAAGACACGAATCGATCACCCACGGAGAGACGCGATGCTGTGCTCCTAGGAGACAAAGAAGGAAACGGAAGGAACTACACAGCACGCCAACCAGGAGTCCTCGCCTGGCAGAGGACAACATGATGGTGGACCCTGAAACTGCACCTCCACCGCCGTGCTGTCATTCTGCTCTACTACGAGGTCTGCGTCATCACCCTCAATACTCCTGCTTGGCAGGGCTGGGAAAGTGTGACCTGCACAGCCATCTCTCTCTACAGATGAGCTACCCAGAAGCCAGGAAAGCCACAAACACAACTTGCCCAAGGCCACCTGGCAACAGCAGAATTTGGGGATTGCTTCTCCACGACACACAGCTGCACCAAATTAGATTCGGTTTTCTGCTATGTAATTTTTTTTTTTTTTTTTTATGTAGAGACAAGGCTGTTGCCCAAGCTGGTTTCAAACTGCCTGGCCTCAAGTGATCCTCCTTACCTCAGCTTCCCAAAGTGCTAGTATTACAGGTGTAAACCACTGAGCCTGGCCCTAGCAATGTAATTTCAATGATAAAGGGGGAGAAAAATATCTCTACCTCTGAGAGTTCTTTCATAAAAGTTGCCTTCAGAGTCTGAGTTCTTTTCCAAGAATATTTATTATCTGCAGAATCCTTGCTACATGATATCTGGATACAAGCTGGACACAGATATGTCTACTAGAGAAATGTAGGTTATAAGTGTAAATCTGGAGTAATTGCAAAGTCTATAAGCATGGAAAAGAAGAAAAAATACTGGGCTTTGGCACAGACCAACATAGATACGTCAAAAAGCTCTGGAATATTCCCTGCAAACACCATAAACGAGATGAATGGAAGAGAAATTCAGATTTAAGTGACATTTATTGAGCACCTTCTATTTCTAGGTTCTTTTGCTTCATCACTCAATCCACACAGTAACCCTGTGAGACAAGTATTATTATTCCCAGATGATGGACGTGGAACTTGGAGAAGTAAAGGGACTTGCTCAAGGTCATAGCAGCTAGCAAAGAGCAAGATGGGATTCAGGACACCTCCTGCTGCACCCCAAGACTTTCTGACTCCTAAATCAAAGCTCTCTCCATTGCCGTGCTGCACTGCAAAAACAAGGAAAGAAGGGACTCCACAATCAGGTTCAAGGGCATAACTGGGTCCAACTCAGGGAACTGAGCATATCTCAGGGCTGCCCTGCATCCTCCATCTCCACCTGACCCAATATGAGATGGACGAGGTCTTCTCCATTTGAAGTTGCCTCCCTGATACATCTTCCAAACCCACCTCCAACGAGTTCAGGGGCTTGGATCCGCCTCCTAGATGACCCATTCACAGCCCTCTCTAGCTGAGATGTCTCACATCCTGGCTGATGCCTATGGCTCAGAGTGGGCATAGGGTTTATTATTAATAATCTTAACACATGACTTTTATACAGGACTCTTTACTTTCAGAGGAGCAGGAAGGAAAAAGGAGGGTAGGAGGAATATCACCATTTGACAAGGAAACAAACTGAGATTTGGGAGACAAAGCACCTTTCCAAGGATACCATCTAATTAACATCTGAACCAGAAGTAGAAGTCAGAGCTTCTCTTGTCCAAGCCAGAAGTCTTTCCACTAGACCACATGAACTCCCTCTGTCCACTCTTTATTCATAGACCAAGGATTTCTTCCACCCACAGAGAGTGCCACAGTCACTCCTCCCCTAGCCTTGAGGTCAACCTGCCCCCAACCACCAGAGACAGAGTGAGCACCTTCTGCCCACTCCGGGGGAAGACACGGCACTTGGCAGAGAGAGAAGGCAGCCCGGGTGGTGCAGCTTCTGCCCACCTCCAGTGCTCTGAGTCTAGAGGCTGGAGTAGTCAGTGAGAGCACATGAGCAGAGGGAATAGAGCCAGTTTCCTCTTCCCTGAGTGCACGCCACAAAGATTCCTGCCCAGGCAGATTGTTGCCAGGGCATCTGGAAGAAGGAGAGAAATGACAAGAAGATAAGCGTACACATGCTCCGTGTTCCCAGCTCCGCTGAATGCCACATGAGATCACCACCTTATATTTCTCCACTACCTTCCTCCTGAGTCACGTCCAAACCTGAGCTCATCCATCTGCACACCAGCACTGGCCAGGAGAGGAGGCGGGGCCCATCGGTGCACCACGTCTTTTTCATTCATTTGCTCACCAAATGCTTTACCGAGAGAGACACTCAGACGGGAGAGGGGACAGAGTGTCGCCTCCGCTCCCCAGAGAGACAGGGACTGGCCTGGGAAGAGAATTAATAAGATTGACCAGATCCTCCTCATTCAGAGCCCAATTCTTCCCAATCCCTATAAACTCTCTCAAGGCATCCACAGGTAAAGAGACTGACGCGGCACTTTACAAGCGCATTAATAATGATTCCTAGAGGGTGGGATAGACAAAAAGACAGAATGCAAGTCTGCTCTCCCCTGGCCCTGATACCCCGCAGCACACAACGCTCTCTTTGTATCCCTCCTATCGTTAGCCTCTGTCCTGAATTCTGCTGTGTGTGCTGGGTACTGAGCAGCCCCAGCAGGCCCAGGTCCTACTCACGCAGTACTCCTGCAGCACCTGGCACATACTGGAAACTCATATACCGCCCCCCTTGGTCTTGAATTGAGGGAGGCATAAAGATGAGGTCTTGAATTGAGAGAGGCATAAAGACAAGGGCCAAAGGAGAGGTTTTATGAAGACCTTATCAACTAAATAGGTTTGAAGCATGTGGAAGGAGCTGGTGCAGCACAGAGGGATGAAATTTTTCTGATGAGAAAAAAGTGAGTGGTTCTTTGCCAAAGATGACTGATGCTACCCCTGCCTTGCAAGAAGCTGAGCTAAATGGTAACGCAGAGCCTCCCAAGCCTGGGCTTCTGTGGCACTCTATGGTACAGAATGTGTAACATGGGGCTGCTTCCTGCTACAGCTCCCCCGGGGCCCCAGGCTATGCCTTCATCCACAAAGGATGAATCCCCAACTCACTTCATCGCCCCCAAGGCAACAGGCCCATGACCTGACCCTGCAGAATCAGGCCCTGAGCACCCAAAGGAGCCAGTGGGATGGGCCCAGGCGGGTGGTTAGTGCAAGCAGCACACTGTCCCAGAGTAGAGCACACAGGGACTCTCCACAAGCCCCTTCCAGGTGAGGCCAGCAAAAGCTGGTGGAAGAAACCCAGTCAGCCCCAGCCCTGCACTCCAGGTGAGAGCCAGGCCCCCAGTAGTTCCTGGCCCCTGTCATCATGAGCTTGTGAAGACCATGGGAGACCATGTTTACATTAATTAGGCAGCAGCTGCCTAGATTTGGAACCACAATTGAGAGGGCTGTGTACACCCCAAATCCAGCCCACCATGCGCTCCATGCCCCCATATCCACCCCAGCCCATGTCCATCATCCCTCTCTAGCTGAACCTTGGTTCAACCCCCCACTAGTCTTCAGGGAACACCTATGTACTGATCACTGCCCTAACTGTGGATGGGGTAAGGAGGTACAAAAGTACATACGACACAGCCTCTACTCAAAGCTGGCCGATACTACATTGAAGTTATACATTTCTTTATCCTCCCTAAAATATGTCTCAGTCTCTCTGTGTCCTCATTGGCTAGTATAGCTACCTTGACAGAAGAGCTAAAAACCCTAGTCTGCGCTCAAAATCCTATTCCTGTTGTTCAACTTCACTGTTCATCAATGAAAACAAACAAAAGCCACGGGGAGATGCCACTATGTGCCCAGCAGAATGGCTAAAACAAAATCAACAGAAAATATCAAGTGCTGGGATGAACAGAGGCCACCCAAAACTTTTGTGAACTGCTGGTAGGAGTATGGGTACAACCACTTTGGAAAACTGGTGATATCAAGGAAAATGGAATATACCCATATTCTGTGTCTCAGCAATTCCACGATTTTTTATAAACCCAATGAAATGGGTTTTGATGAAAAGGTATATAGAAGCATTACTTTAAAAATAACCCATATCTGGAAACTACCAAGATGTGCATCAAGAATAGAAAGGCTAAATTAACTATTATACATGCTAATACAGTTAACTATGAACTATGGTAGAATATTATGCATCAATAAAAATTAATGAACTACAGCCACATGTAGCAACATAGATGAATCACATTTTTAATATGTCAAGAAAAAGAAGTCAGGCCAACCACAGAGGCTCACGTCTGTAATCCTAGCTCTCTGGGAGACTGAGGTGGGTAGATTGATTGAGCTCAGGAGTTCAATAATGGCCCAAGCAAGAGAGAGACCTGTCTCTATGAAAAATAGAAAAACTAGCCAGCGCTGTAGTGAGCATTTATAGTCCCAGCTACTCGGGAGATTGAGAAAAGAGGATCGCTTGAGCCAAAAAGTTTGAGGTTGCTGTGAGCTATGATGCCATGGCACTCTATCCAGGGCAACAGAGTGAGAATCTGTCTCAAAAATAAAAACGAAGTCAGACATAAAAGAATACATACTGTATGAATCCACTTACAGTGAAGTTCAAAAGCTAACCTATGCTATTACATGTCAGGTTGGTGGTTACCCAGAACTGGGAATAACGGCAAAAAAGGGAATGGGGATGACTTCTGAGGTGATAGTGATGCTGATCCTACACAGATGCGTTCACTTATATATAAACATTCACTGAAGGCTGCATTTTTACATGTGTATGTTATATTTCAATAGAATATTTGAACATTTCTGTCTGTTCGTTCACCCTGTAGCCCTCCAACATAAAGGGAGAAAGCTGTTCACATGAGTAATATAAATTGCTAATCATGTGGATGTATAATAACTAGTGTTTTTCCATCTCTAAAATGAAGAATATGAGATAATCTCTAAGGAACCTTCCAGCTCTCGATAGTATGACGCTTTGATCCTATTCTTAGTAAAACCTCATTAATCAGTAATAAGAAATCCTTCCCAAATTAGTGAAAAGTACAAAATATGGAACATTTGTTTAAAGAAAGACAGTGTTACTGCTTGCAAGAACCAAGCACCTTACAAAATCAAAATATAAATGTCTACTAAATTGAAGTTAATGAAAAAAATTACAATATACATTAGCCTTACACTACTTAATACTGCTTGAATATTATTAAACTCCTGTGTCTTCTCTATGTCTTTATTTCAACAATTTTCAGCAAGAGGAATAATGAATGCCAAGTAACTACATCTGCTGTATCACAAGTGACCAAAGGAGAGAGTTTTTGGGGTAACATTGAAGGAAACATCTGTACTCCCATACACTGGCCACTTCCCTCCTGGTGCTGTTAGACTGACAACGCTCCATCCCACACCTGAGCAAATCTGAACTTGGCCTGACCCGGGGTGCTGATGCCACTCCTTGAGGACTGTCCTCTGTAAGAGGCTGCCTTCAAACATGGCTGAGACGTGGATTACTTATAAGACTTAAGACGCCCCTGGGAGCTCAGCAACACCAATGATACAGCAGATTCTAGCAGGGAGCAAGACGGGAATTCTAGGCGCCATCATAAATTAAAACTCTGCTCAGTGGCTAATCTCAGGGGCGCCTCGCGAATACACAAACAGATTGACTAAGGCTCACTCACAGCCTTGGGAGTTTACAACCAGAGGGACCTCCCTTCTTGATTGCCAGCATAATCTCAGCTGTCTGGACAACTTTCTTCAGTCCCTGGTATCTCCTTCTGTACAGTGGGGAGAAACACTCCATGATTCTCATCCAGCTTTGCAACAGCAACAATGCAACTAATTCTCTAATGCTTTAAATATTTCTGGACTCCTCTACCCAACAAAAGAGTATGGGGGATAATGGCTCAAAGGAGATAATTTCTTAGAGGCCATGCTGAAAGTCCAAAGAGCAGCACTGCCCCAAGGAATTGGTATTTCATAAAGTTCACTGAAAAATGAGCAAAGGCACCCTGATCCCCAGCAGACCCCCATTAATCAATAATAAGAAATCCTCCCATTTCCCCCTCCAATGGAAAAGTTAATTCACAGAGTTGGGTTCTTAGTTAAAATCTAAATGCACTGAGGACTCAAGCCTGAAAACCATCATTCCATTAGGGGCAAAGAAAAGAGCAGCTGAATTAGGCCTCCCTTCCCCCAGCCGAGGGCTGTGAGTGAACTTCCCCTCCTCCATGCTCCACCACCTGTCTCTGGACCAAATACAGATCACAGAGAGGCATTTCCTGAGTTCTCCAAGCTCCCTGACCCTAGAGGTTAATCCTACCCCTCGGTGGCCAGGCCATAGACAATGAGTCTCTTCCCTCCCGACAGAGGAAACCACCGAATCCTAGAATTTCAGGGACATAAGGGACTGAGAAGCCAGTAAGTTCAAGGCTCTGAAACACTTAGGGATTATCCCAAGGTCACAAAGCAGAAATGGAGAGGCCAGGATTCAGAACTGGGTTGTCTGACCCTTGGCCTAACATTCTTTACTATACCCAAGACACAGTGGCCTCGGCAGCAGAAATGCCATCTTGGCCCACTGATAGTGGTGACCTGGAGTGCTATACAGACAGGGATCACCAGGCCGAGACTCAGGGCAGAGCAAAGACAGCTTTGATGAAGGAGCAATGTCCACCTGGAGCACAGAGGGTGGGCTTTGCAGTTAAGCCTTTGCCAGCCTGCCACCCGGCCACTGACTCCCAGGAGTCATCCCAGATACTCTGCACCACCCTGATCCAGCCATTCTGCTCTTGAAGGCCCGGGACAAGTACAAGGGCTGGGAGAGGAGCTACCCCCATGAGGAAGAAAAGAAACCACGGCAAGCGGCAAAGAAGACCAGAGGAAGCTGGAAGCAAAATCAAGAAAACACCATTTTATTTCAAATCAGTACTTATATATTGAGGGCCTGCTATCCATTTATTGGACAAACATGTTTCAAACACCCACTATATGCCGGCCATGGCGGAGGTTCCTGACCAATGCTAGGTACCATAGAGTGTAAAGTGAACTCTCTTCCTGTCTCTGCTGCTAACCAGTGATACGTGACCTTCCTTTCTGCTCTGCAGACCCCGTGTCTGAAAACAGATTAACAAACCTCTTAGGACTGCTGTCAGAATCAAAATCAAAAATTCACATGTAAGCATCTTAGGAAACAGAAAGCCCCGTGTAATTTCAGAGTATGGCCATCATTTCCTTCCTCCCAGTAGGGACTCTGCACTCAACAAGCAGTCCAGCCTTAACATCCACTGGCCTTCCCAAAGGACCTCTGCAGCTCGGCACCCTGCAGGGCCTCCCTCCCAACTCAGCCCCACCTTCCAAGGCAGGGTCTGTGGCAGGGGAGGGAGTTGAGGATGTAAGGGAGAAAGAATAAAGAGCTGCCCGAGCATGTGGAGGGAGAATTCCAGCCACAGTGTTAATAATAGCAGGTGAGTCTCTAATATCCAGAGGCAGCAACTCACACCAGAGATTTTCTGTATCCTCTAGGGCAAAGCAGGGGATTACCACTGATGTGTTATCTGCTCCCGTTCTTCCTGCCAGGAGTCAAGCATAATACCTTAGTAATGCAGTCGCGCTGATGCTCTCTACACAGAGATATGTAAATTATACACCATGGGTAGGAAACGTCACACACTGACATCTGTCTTTCACAGATACCTCCTACTCCAGGATGTGAAACCCAGGAAAATCCTCTGGGTGGCAAAAGCTGTAGGCAGAACACTAACCCGGGAGGCAGAGACCCAGGCACTGCAGTTAAGCAGACTTTATCCAGTGGCAAAGGTCTGTAAAACAACGTCCTGGGTGTGATGGAGTGGAAGGGAAGAAAAATAAAGTAAAATACAAACATCATGGTCCCTATCCTATACAGGGTGGGTTTTTTTTTTTTTTTGTAGAGACAGTCTCACTTTATTGCCCTCAGTAGAGTGCCGTGGCATCACACAGCTCACAGCAACCTCCAACTCCTGGGCTTAGGCAATTCTTTTGCCTCACCCTCCCGAGTAGCTGGAACTACAGGTGCCCACCGCAACGCCCAGCTATTTTTTTGTTGCAGTTCGGTGGGGCTGGGTTTGAACCTGGCACCCACCTACTGAGCCACAGGCACCGCCCTATACAGGGTGTTTTAATTCTGGGGTTAAAACACATGCACAGGCTGGGTACAGTGCAAGCACCTGCAATCCCAGCACTTGGGAGAGGCTGTGGCAGGAGGATCACTTGAAACTAGGAATTTGAGGTTATGATGAGCTATGATTGGGCTGCTGCACTTCTGCCTGGGTGACAGAGACCCTGTTAAAAAAGTTAAAACCCCTATGTACAAATATCTTTGCACAGGGGAGTGTGGAAAGTAGCAAACAGAAGTAGAAACAAAAGAGAGAGGAAAGCAAAAGATGAGATCATCTATTATGGGGCTTACGGACAAGATCTTCAAACTGGCCCATGAAGAGTCGATAGGCTTTTGAATACAGCCAGAGGGCAATGGGTAATGAGGGGAACCACAGCTTCGCTCAGAGTAGAAAAGTGGATACTCTATCCAGAGTAGAGTGGATACTCATCCACCCATGAGCAACCGTGCCAGGTGGTTTCTAGGTGCTGGGACTCAATAGAGAGCAGGAGAAATAAGCACGGGTGTGCTCGGCACGGTCTGGGCCAGGGACACGGGAGGGGGAGGGAACAGGCTTGGAGAAGAGAGTAGGGGCCCTGCTGGAGAGATGCGCCAATGACTGGCAAGACCCTCCCCTCCCGAGCTGTCACAATGGGAGGAAGGAGAAGGCCTGTCCCTCTCTGACATCCTGCTGCCCTCACATGGACACTCCACTCTGCAGGCCACTGGGATCGCCACTCCCACGGTGGGGGATCTGTGGCTTTGAGTTCAGCCCAAGAGGCCTGGGGACAGAGGGGGACATGTAGCCTGGAGCCTGGTATAACCATAACTTGTCTCACTAACTTCCCTTAAATCTACCCTGGGGACCTATTAGCTCTGCTGAGAAAGTGCTGAGGGGAAAGAAAACGGTCCTCCTCTGGCCCCAAACCAGGGCTGGATTAAAGGAGCCAGAAAGCTGAAAATTCTTTCTTTTCTAAGCATTCATCACCTCCAGTCTTGGCTGTCACTATCTTCTCCCCAGCCTGATCAAGGGCTTCCAAGAGCCTCACAACTAGCCCCTGGGGCCTCGAACACCTCTTCAGGCAAAAAGAGACTTGATAACCTCTCTGCTGTTGGCTGCAGTGGGTCTCTCAAACCAGGGACACCCCTGCTGTGATGGAAGCCCACATCCTCTTACTCTGACCTTCACCATCACCTGATCAATTATTTAACATATAGTTTCACACAACACTATCTTAGTCTGTTT